>VYXD01004232.1:710910-728453 GCA_013397195.1 Hylia prasina | reverse complement strand
TATTATTATTATTATTTTGCTCTATAAGTTTTTGAAACACAGAACAACTGAAAAAGCTTTGGGGGATTCATAAGTCTTTCTATACAATTTCTCTTTTGTAACATACTATATATGACACGCTGTAGCAGTGACTGGTTTCCAGCTAGCCCTGCAGCCACCGGCCACAGAAGCTACAAGCAGGCAGGCGAGGGTCGCAGCCCACGCAGGTTCTTTGCAGCGCAGTAGCAGTGGGGAATGCAGTCCATGGCACAACAAGAAAGCGGGACTCTGCCTCAGGTGCAGCAGGAAGGAGTTTGTTCAAGGGAGGAAACCCTGGACAGAGCACCTAGACAGGGAGCATGCACGGGGTTTTGAAGGGAGGCGGGCACCAAGGTCGTGGAAAGGGTTCTGCCAATGGGACAACAGCGTGGGTGGAGAGGAACAGCTGTCTGTAAAAGGGGGGGCAATGAAGGGAGAGACAGGGAGGAGATCCTGAGCCCCAGCCAATTGCTCGACACTCTCCCTGGAACCTTCTGGAAGGCAGGGAGAGGTTTGTGCAGGATTGACAGGTGCCAGCGGCAGGGTTTACAGAACTGACAGGTGGGGGGTGCATTGGGGTCAACCAAATGGGTAAAACCAAAGGGGAATGCAGAATAAACCGTTGAACAGAATAAAACCTCAAATACAAAATGAATTACAATGAACCCTTAAAAACAAACCACCACAACACACATAATCTGTGTCTTTCTGGCAAAGCATTAAATTTAATAAGGTCTTAATCCACACCCATTTCTCAGTTTTTGCAAAGTGGTTTGATAGTAAGCAAAGACACTTTAACTGCCTTGTGCTACTTATTCAACTTTGGGATCACTGTAAAAACGTAGTGCTTTCACTTTTCCAAAGCAAATACTGCCATAAATGAACACTCTTAGCCACTTGCTTCCACACAAAGCAGGCAGCACCTTCACTACAAACCAAACCAAACCAACCAAACCAACCGAACCAAACCGTACCTTTAATGGACAGGTATTGCCTGTGAAGCATTGATATTAACTGTATTAATCCACAAGTTATGCAGCTGCTATTATATGTCCTTTCATGAATATTGTTCCAGAATTGTTATGACAAGCCAAAATCCCTAATCCACACTTTAGGTATCATGAGCAGTACCTTTTAATATGATAGTTTTGAGAGGCTTGGCCAACGTTTCTAAAAATCGATATGTTGATGACCCGGATGTTTAAATTTTCCTACATTCCTCCATGTAGAATAAGATGTCATAGTGGTCGTCATAGCTCCAGGATTATATTTATGGTCTCTCTGAATAAGCACTGGGACATTAAGGATATCAGAAGAAAGTCTCTGAAATTCTCTGCACAATTGCTACACGTTCGTTCTAAGAATTTTGCTTTAGTTGTCCTATGTTGATCTCTTTGACAAGCTCTTCTGTTTGCCAGCTAAGTGCCTCAACAACTCTGCAAATGCTTCTTGTCTGAAATGCATATTGCCATTTGAGTGTGGAACACTTGAACAAGCAACTCTTCTCCCCTTCTCAAACTTTGCACAAAATATTTGGCCTCTCTTATGCAAACTGCATAACATTACTCTATTATTTATTCTTCTTACAGGTATTTTTCTAATTTCTCCTTTTTTTCCCTGTCCAGCCTTTATCAGTATTTTTTTTTAGTGGGACCAAATATAGCTGGGATTTTTTCCATAATACATTAAATATTCAAGCACATATTGAATTTGACAATATCAGCATGGTCAGCCCCCAAGACAATATTAACTTTGCTCTGCTTCTTTTAAAAGATCATCTGGCGAGCTCATCTTTTGATCTTGGATTTGGATTATTTTTAGGGAGGAAGGGGGACATGTTTGTTTTTTCCCCTGTACCCAAAAGAGAAGAGAGGGCAGGTGCATGCACAACACACAGAGTGGAGAATGCAGCACAACCCAGGAGGCAAGCGGGAGTGTGGGAGCGGGGCTGCAGGGTGAAAAGCAGTGCCAGGTGATGTCCCTTGCTGGGCCCCAAAAGCAATATGTTTGGAGAGGAAAGACAATATAACTGAGCTATTAAGCCCCCTCTCATTGCAAGGCTAATTAGTTTAAGTGGTTTGCCAAGTAAGTGCAATATTACGGCTTTTGGAGCTAGCTCAGTCAGATACTATTTTTGGAGGCCTCTCCATGTTAATTAAACATATTTCACTGCATGTTGTGAACATGCCATTAGCTTCCTTTCTATTTCTAATTAATGAAGAACCTTGACCACAGCTATGCATCATTATATTAAAACTTTATCTTTTGTCCTATAAATGGATATCTTACAGAAATTAAATAAATACAGCGATGCAGAGGATTTTGTCAGTAATTTCTAAAGAAACTTAAAAACTTTCCTTACTAAAACACAGGTAAAAAACCCCACCAAAACTGCAATCAACCAATAATTTCATACAGCCCTCTCCCCAGAAATAAAAGTTGTCTTTCTCTTTCTGTAAGTTAGTCAGAACAGAACTATTAAACTAGTCTCAATACCTAATGAGAATTCAGAGTAGGGTGTTTTAAAGAAGTTGAGTTTGTTTCAGGCAATTAGTTTCAGGTGATAGCATAATAACCTGTGAAGAATCTCCTGCCAGGGGCTTCTTGTGGATACAAATACTATATGTGCTGACACTTTTCCATACAGATTTTGAATGCTTCAGCATTGGAGCAGAGTTCAGCTGCATAATCCACTTTTTGATGATCATGTCTAGTATGATGTCTCTGCAAGGATTATACTAACGGGCTGGTGGCCAAGGTTAACACATGGTGCACCTTTTCTATTTTTACCATAAATAGAGATTCAATTGAAGGTCTATGCTGAGGAAGCCCAGCCTACTGCCTTTGTAGTGATGTTTCATTATCAGGGCATCACAGAAAACTGTGGTGTAGACAACTTTGAAAAAAAAAAGGTGCTAGGAAAAATTAATCTTGAAATCTCAGATTAGTTATCACCTTACCGAAGGGCCACTGTGTTCCAGAGCTAGAGAAATGCTCTGGTGGTGAGATAAGAGCCAAAGCTTGCTTGGCACTGCTGATCTTGCACCTCTTGGGCTTGGAGGGACAAACTTCACAACCTTGTCATACAGAATCTTTCACAGCTGCCACTGTTTAAGACAAGGATCTTCAATTTAATTTTTAACTTTAAGGACAGGCTGTGGTCTTTAATATTTTCCTTTTTTGCACATGTTTTAGGTGCACATTGTTCTTGAAATCAAACCCTATGTGCTTCTCACTTTTAACTTTCTCCTATATCTTGGTTTCATCAAGTAATTTTAGAAACTCTCCTTGTCAAAAAGCACTGAGGGACTGTGCAAAGATTTTCTTTGCCTTAAGTAGTCAAGAAACAAACCCCAAACAATATGCTCTTCAACAAAAAGCATTTGGACAGTACTGCCTGGGCTCTTCACTCCACACTGATGCCAGGATATTTGACCATGATTTTAGCATAGTGTGGGCAAATGGACATATTTTTTGTCTATCATTTTACTGTTGGTAGTCCTTTGGTAATGGTGCACAAAAGTCCTGCATGGTGAGAAAAACTTTAGAGTCAGATGAATTATATCACTGTTTGTGACCCCTGTGCTGGAGAAAAAATATTCTTATTACCAAAACTTTCCTTTGCTGGTAGCCCTTTTCTTGGACATCCTAAGTTGAAAAAGAATCCATAACCAGTCTTCGCCTCATTCTCATCTATAAGCACTTTCAGTTTGCCTCTACTTTATTGATCTGAAAAGCTCTTTGGACCTAGTAAGAAAAAAACACTGTGCTCTGACTGACATCCTATCACAAATTTTTTTTCTGGGAGGTTTTTCAGAAACACACACACATGCCCATGCATATGGAGAATATATTCATCAGCTTGAATACCAATGTTGTACCTAAAAAGTTGGGTTTTTTTCCCTGAAAGTGTGCAAATGATAACAGAACGTGGTTAATAATGACTTGAAAGATCTGAAATTTCTGGGAGAGGTTTGTGGTTTTTTGATTATGTCAAATGCATTGTTTTTTAAAAAAGGTTTTTGATTAGCTTTTTTTTTTCTATATGAAAATTATTTGGGTAATATACAAATAATAATTTTTATATGGGAAGTAATTCAAAAGTTTAGAAAAATGAAATTTTGCATTATGAAAATGCTAAATCAGAATATTTCAACCTTACTGAAATATTTTTTCTTCAAATGAAATTTTAAAAGAAATAAACTTCCCTTGCTCAAAATGTTTTATGCTGATTAAATAGGATTTTTCAATAGAAAATAAACAAACAAGCATTCTGCTAGAAATTATGTTTCCAAATCTAGTCACATTTGCATGTGGTCTTATCCTAACTGTGATGGCTTGGGTCAGGTCCTTATGTGATTCATTCAGTCTGAGTTTTATATCCACTATCGTTGAGTGCCCTGTGCCCTCAGACAGTACAGTTTGATATCAGTTCAAGGGAATTGCATTTCAATCACTAGAAGGTTCATAGGAAGTGATCATAGAAAAGGCATAAACACAACAACCCATTTCTAAAACTGAAGTGAATATTCATCTTCTCTTTTTCAATACTCATTCAACTTCATAAAATATTCACTGTTCATAAATAAATCAGTGCACCTTAGAGCTACAAATACATTAACTAAGTTTCGTTTTCTGTCACTGGGGCTAATTTTAGAGCTGTATGAAAACGATTAAAATGTTTTCACAAAAAATTTGGCTTGTAGATTTCCATTTTGTTACTGGCAATGCCTCATCTGCAGAACACTTTATTCTGCTTGCTCTGTTTACTGGTTTGCAAAATTTTTTTGCATTATTAAATGGAAACAAGCAAGGTAGCTCTGTCATTGCCTTCCTGCTGAATACCTAAAGGGACAAAAACAAAACTGGAAGCACCTGTGTTTGGTTTCTAGGACTGCCCTTCTCCTCCCTGCTCAAGTTGCCCCTCACCAACCCAGTGAATGAGACCGCAAAATCCTGACTCAGGTGTAAACACAAAGTGCTTTTCCACAGGTTCCCATATGGTAATAACATGTCACTGGCATCAGGATTTAAATCATTACTACTCAACAGAAATATTTTGCCTAAGGCAATCCACCAAAATGATAACAAGAAAATGTAGAAAAAATCACCATGATTTTCAGTGGGAGGCTAAGTTTAGAGCTTTGTGAAAATGAACATGCTGAAGGAAACCAGAAAAATCCCCAGGATTTTGGTCACAAGAAAAAGATTCATCTCCATCCAACATTAGCAGCAGGACTGATGGAAAAAAGAAGACACTTCTTGCTGCACACATGGCACTGCACTAAACGTTGTGCTAGAACTGCTCTGCCATTGGATTCTCAGGGGGTATTGAAGTATGTCTGATCCTGACAGGCTATGGAATCCTGAAGTCCTACAAGTCAGTATGATGACTCATTAAATGTGCTACCAAAAATTGTTAAATTCACACAGGAATCTTCTTTTACAGAACTTCTAACTTGCTCCTCTACCGTCACACGTCTCACTGCTCACAGATGAAGTGTTACACTATCAAACTTGCAGGCTCACAGAGTCAGTCCCTGTACTGAAAATGCCAGAAGGAAAACATATTCTGTACCCAATAAATCATACTGGCCTAGCAGTGGCCAAAATAGTCTCTTCATTTTTATCATTCCCAGTCTGAAACAAGTATAGCTGTTTTTCTCTAGATATTACTCCTCTTATCATCGGAACTATGATACAAAGCAATGTACATTAAATATATAGCTAACATCCTCAAGTTCTATGTAAGTTTATCCAGTGAATAAATTATGGAATGGAAAGTCTACTCTGAAGGCTACCCATGCAATAAGCTACTAGCCAAATCACTGAAAAGAAAGAAAAAAAAGAATATAAAACCATTTGTATATTTCACTAAGGTATTTGAAGTAGAACTGGGAAATATGAGATAAATGTCTCCTAACCACCTTAATGGGTTAACTGGCTCTATTGAGGGCAAGGGAACCTGGCAGATTTTCACCAGCTGAGAGCGTATGCCAAAGATTTCTGATTTTTTTAATTCTGGCATGAACCGATTTTCCTTGGGTATTTGTCTATTCCTGGCATATGTCCCCCATTCCTTTTATGAACAATAAATCAAAGAAAACATTTAATTCTTCTGAAGCGTCTACCTCTCAATAAATTATCCTTCTCTTTGAGGCACTACTGACTCCTTCACTGACCTCCCATTCCTTAGACACTTGAAAAATGCCTTAATGTATATCTAAACTTTTCTGTGATCCTCATTTCATTTTTCACCTTTGCTTTCCTCATAATTTTTTGTGAAATTCATTCTCTAATACTCCCAGATCTCTCTCATACCTGGGTGTTTTATACCTTACATATGCCTGTGTCTCAACCTAACTACTTTTTCACGTCTTTATTTACCCACATTGACCTTTTTTACTTTCTAGTGTATATATTGCTGGATAGGACACATAACCCTTGGCCACACATTAATTTATCATTGCACATTTTCCATTTCCCTTCTGTGGCCTTTGTACAAAATTCAATTACTTTATTCCATTGGATTTCAACCAAATCTTACCATATGTTTTCAAATTTCTTCCTCTGAATTTCAGCAACTTATCACCAACCATTTAGCTCTGACTTTATTATTAATGATAAAATCTGGGTTCCAAATATGTAACCAGTTACACATACTCAGATGCACACAAGTTTTCTTTCCAAAGGTCCATACTGTGCAGCAGGCTGGGAGCCCTGTCAATGGAGCTCTACACCTACTCAGACTCGCACACAGTTGGAGAACCAAGGTCCTACTGAATTCTGGATTTTTGCCAAGTTCTCACTGGGCATATTCTGGAATTTGATCAACACATAGGACTTATTCATTGGTGAATAAATAGTATGTTTAATTAATTTCACTTCCTATTCTGTTCAGGAAAATAATATTTTTTATTAGTTACCTCCTTTTACATCTATGAAATATACGCACTGTCCCCTCAAACACAGACAAACATTTTATGTTTTTGGATTTCTGTTTAAGTTGTGGAGTCAAAGAGTGAGCAGTCGTGAGCCTGCTGGCTCCATCTCTGTGTTGCTGTTGGATGGCTGTGGCCCTTGTGATTGGGCTTCCTAGTAGAAGCACTCTGCAACAGCTGCTTTTAAAGGTCCTTTTCAATAAGCAATGGTGCCAGTAAGACTAAACCAGACATGCAGAGTTCAAGCACAAACAAGATGCATTCGCAGCCAAATATATTTACTATGAAAATGTAAATCAATAATCACTGAAAATTATTTGTAGCGAGGGTTTTCCAGTATTATCCAGAGCAATCAAGGAATTGACCACCTACAGCAGAACTTCTACAAACAGATTTTTCAGGCCAATTGAAAATGAATTCTTTTCAAATTCCTGGACAAACTGAAAAATAGATACATATTGTTTCTATTTTGTCTATACACATTTGTCCAGCTATAAGTTCAAAGTGCATGAAAGACAGGTACTGACTGCCATTTCTTGGGACGGAAAGATCATGAGTAACAGCTATCTGCTGACTGAGTATTAATGCTGAAACAAGGGAGATGGCTTGGGATCTGAAGCTCCCCCTAACTGGCAGAAAACTTTCTTTTTGGGATGGATTGTGTGGTTTTTTGTGATTGCCCAGAGGTGAGAAAGATCTACTAAATAAAGCTAAATAATTCAGAAAATCAGCCTTAAGATGATTCACATAGCCCATTCAGAAAGCAAGGTACATAGGTTCAGGATTTATTTTGCAAAACTTGCTGAGCTGATAGCTATTCCCAGTCACAGCACCCATTATGCTAAGCTTCAGTAAGTTTCATCTTTGCCATCTTTTTTCCACAGTCTTAATTTCTCAGCTCTCTCAACCTGTTGCTTCATCACAAAGACTCTTAAGGTCTCTGGCATATTGCTGCAACGTCTGATACAACAGGAAGCCCTCAGTAAGCAGAACTCCACAGGGTACTTTCATGCAGAGAAGTAACACTGGATTAAATTATATGTGTAAAAGCCAGCAGAACTCTGGAAGAATTCAACAGCGGTAGGGCTTGTGCAGAGGCAGAGGAAGTTGCAACACCCATGTAAGATGTGACACTTCCAGAGGCTTTGGCAGGACTCCGCTCCGCGTATCTGCCACACAGATGCAAATGCACAGCACATGCTTCTCTGTAGAGCTGTTAGCCACTGTGCTAACGGTGCACAAAGAGGGTTATTAGGCAGGAAGGATCACTTCACAAGACTTACTCATCAGCTGCAAGGAAACACCGTCTCGCCGTGTGGACTCGCTCTTGTCTGCATACCTATGTTCAGGATATTTAATGTGCTGAGAAGCAGACAAGATCTGAAACATCCACCATACGCAGATCCTGAAACAGAGTTTCAAGTAAGATCTTATTTGTGCATTTCAGTGCTTGTTAATCATATTCATTCACTTTCCTAGCAGGCATATGGGGAGAGTCTATACAGAAGCCAGCCAAGAGGAAGAAGCAACTAAAATAAACAGATGGGTGGACAGGGAGGAAATAATATTAAGTAGTTAAACACATAATATAGTGTCTGGAGAGAAAAATAAAAGGGCTAAGAAAAAAATATCAGGGAAGAACATTTCTCTCCTTCCTTACAACACACGCAGAGCAAGTGATAAAGGCTTTTGGGGAAAAATGTTGTGTCTGTAAACAAATAAAGAGATTTTAAAGATTAATATAGAGATCTAGAAGCACATGTAGAGCAGACAGTCTCCATTTTGTGTTACCCTGGAATAAATAAAAATAACTATACTATCCTTCAGTGAGGTTCTTCTAGATTTACACTAACATAATTGAAAGCAGAATCTGGCCCAGAAAGAGGATTACTGAATTTAACCAAAACAATATGATGAAGTGAAAAATCAGCAGAGGCTAAAATAGTGATGGATATAAACTCCAGCTGGTCAAATAATGAAAGACAGATTCATGAAGATATGACTCAAATCTGATTTTTTTGCTACCAGTGCATTTACTCTCTTCATTACTGTCCTAGTATCTTATCTAAAAGTTTAGTCATGTAGTCATGGCAAAGAAACAATACCATGTGAAAATTGTCAATGTAATAAACAATTCACCAAAGGAACTATCTGAACTACACAGGAAAGAAATGAAGTATTGGTTATCGGTATTCCCTCAAGTGCAGCAAAAGCATCTCACAAGGAGACAAATTCTTTTCCTCTCTGATTCCTCTTTTCCTTCACAGCCAGCTCTGGTGTGATCATGCCCTCATTAGGTGCAGGGCCTCACCAACAAAAGGTGAACAAGACAGATCTGTAACTCAAGTATTTAAAATCTGGCTAATGAAGAACTCATATGAAAAAAACATATACTATAATGTGTATATTGGGAACTCCTTAATGTCTCTGAGATGACTCACAGTGATGGTGGTAAGAAAGAGGGGATGAAAGTTGGATCAGCTCCACTTCCAGTTCAGCAAAACTATCTTCCTAGCATACAAAGTACAAAGCTAGCACAAAGCTAGAAACAGCACTCATCACAGAATAATGAAGAACGTTGAAGCACTAGTAACCACAGGACAGAAGCATAAAAAATCCAGTGTCTGGATTGGATCCAACCTGCCTGGAATAATTTGAATTTACAGAATTTCACATTACATTTTAAATGCATGTCTTTAGTCTGTGTAGCTGTGTAGTAAAAGGACACATTGCCTTAGCAGAAATCAGTAAGCGCTGCCTTCCTGTCTGTCAAAAAGAGAGAAGAAAACTAAGAGGGCACAAAGAAAACCTGAAAAGAGCAAAACAGGCATATCTTGGAAAACAGTGATAGAGTTGCCATTCAGTTAGAGTCTCCTGCACAGTGGCAGATTCATGGTTGTACCCATGAAAGCAGACTATTTTTTTTTAAAGATGGTGACATTTGCTGCTTAAATGCACTAGAGGAAAGAACAAGAAAACAGCTCTGCTCTCTACCTTTCCAAAGTGGAGAAGATATTCCAGGTTCTTAGCCATTTTGAAGGGTTTAGTGAGTGCATGGTACTTTTCATTCCTGTTGCCTTCTCTCCTGTCCCTAAAGGAGAAGAAAATTATTTTGGATCAAGTCAGTTTTAGATATGTGTAAATCCCAGTGATTCAGTGAATCAAATGTTCATCTTTTAGGATGTGGAATAGATAGAGGAAATACCATAACTTAAATGAGCAAAAAGTCTATCTTCCACTCAAATGTTGCTATCTAGACCGTACAGCTGTAGGTACAGTGAATGCAACAGTTACTGGGTTTTGTTGTTGTTGTTGTTTTTATTTGTTTCTTTGGGCTGTTTTGTTTTGTTTCAATTTTCCTCTTAAATGTGGAAATAAGTATAGAGGAAGGGGAGGAGCTGGGAGACAGTTGTTGTGTTTCAGAGGTGCAAAAAATCTGAGAGGAATCACATTTACGGAGAGACGATTTTATTTTGCTCTAGTGTTCAAGGGAGTGGAGAGGGAATTCTGTAAAAGAAAAAAAGTCTGCTCTGAGGCTGCTTGCCTGGGAATTACTTTGGGCTGCTGCTGGGAGTGAGGAAGAGATATCCAGAGGAGGAGAAAATGGTAATAATAAACCACAGGTTCTTGTGAAGATGGGAAACGGAGCTCAGGGAAGCACAAAGTGTGCCGTGCTCCTCAGGCTGGGCTACGCTAGTGTCATGCCAGCTCAATGACTTCTAAAGCGATGAGCTGAGTTTTCACAGAGACTTTGGAAACACGTTTGGGTCTTAGAAAATAGGTGTAGCTACAGAGTTACACTGCACTGCTATCTGTTACAATTTACAAGTTTCTGAAGCCAGAAAAAAAAAAAAATAACAGCGCAAGTTGTTAGAAAATAATTTTAAATGGTGGTATGCAGGTTTTATTCTCAGTTCTCAGGACTTAAAACATTTACCATCAGTAGTTTTCACTTTTTCACTAAGAGCAGTAACTTTTTGTTTGGGCTTTCTTTGCATTCAGGTTAGCTTAACGTCTCTCTATTTGTTGCAAAAAAAATAAGAACTTTTTGTAGACTTACAGGCTTACAGCCTTAGAGGCTGCAAATTATGGAATTTTCCACAAGCCATTTAGAACCATACTTGGGGTTTTAAAAGATGTACCCAGAACTTTCGTTACCTGTATTATCCCTCAGAAGATAAGTGCAGGCTCACTAAATTCAAGGTTAGATTTAGAAATGAACATTTCTAATCATTCTTTATAGATTGTTTTCTCCATTGAAAGCACACACCTGAAATTTCCCAAATCATAGGTTCCCCCAGGAGTGGAATACCACATTGTGCTCCCCATTTTTGGATGAGATATTGCCATATTCTATTCAAAAGGCTTATCTGAATTAATTGTTTTTGAGGAAATGACTCTTCACTCCAAAGGGAGTAGAACAGATGAGAAATTGGATTCTAGTTTCAACAAGTTTTACTAGCAGATATGAAGATTTTCCTTTCTATTTTTCATAAATAATGACGTTTTCCACTACTGGGAAGACTCCCTTGCTCTGTGTTTGTGTTAACTGCCACTTGTAAGAATTATGCAGACACATCAGTAGGAAAAATGCAGTTCTTCAGTTGTGTTCAAAAAGCATTGGATAGCTTTTCTTTATTATTATTGGTCTAAAAAGCATTAGTATTGACTTACAGATGGTCACCTATGCTGGAAGCTTATGAAAGAATCTTAAATTGTGGAAAGATTATTCTAAATTTAGGGAAACATCAACTCCCTAATGCTAAAGGTGGAGTCATGCTGCTAAACATATTAGTATTTCTTAATTCAAACACCTGTTCTGCCTGAAAGATACATAAAAAAGCTCTTATTTATTGCTTGCATCTCCATTTCAGATTTAATCTCACTATAAATTCATCTCATGTTAATTTATGTGCAAACAAAGACACACACATTTTAAATATCCGAAATGCTGGAAATAAACTTATTTTTAATTTTGTGCTTGTTTTCCATTTGTCAACCAGCAAATGAAAGGACTGAATAAATCATGCACTAATTGCCAGCGGTGCTAAATTTAGTGTGAGATCTGGAATCCTTTTGATCAAAACCGCTGAATATGAAATCGTCCTCAGCTCTCTAGGCAACTTTATCCGCCTTTCTATTCTCCATCTGTCAGTCACCTGGGAATTTGTGAACTATTCCATATGTCAGGCTTGTCAATCACAATGGAATGTGGGAACTATCTGCCTACTGCATAGGAATTCTTGTTAAAAATTAATCTGCATTAAACTAGATGTTCTATATTTTGAATACCTTATTGTTTAGTGTTGTTAAACATTTTTACCTATATAAGGCTAATGAGAAATTATATTTGACATGATTATTTGGATATATTTTTGCAAAATTTTCTAATATGCACACATAATTTTTTTTTTTTCCCACTAGTTCTGGAAGACTTGGGGAATGTTGGTTTTTTCACCTATTTCACTTGTTATGAGTTTTCTCAATCAGTTCCTCAGGGTCTGGAATTTTATATTCTTTTTCTTGGCCCAAAGGTGATTTCTGTTTCTAAAGAGGGGCAAGGAAGTTTGTTGCAGCCACCTTTGACTGGATAATTTTAGGGAGAGAAAATATATTCTCTCCAATCTCCTCTAAGTTGTTCTCTAGAACTTGTTGAACAATTGAACCCACAGACTTTAAATGCATAATCTGCATTAACAAAAACAAAATAGTGACATGGACAGTTGTTTCATGAAATGATAAGTTGAGGGAGCTTCTATTTTGACTTAAAGAAATTTTATTTTAAAATTATGTTTGCTTTCCCTGTATTTTCATAAAGAATTAATTAAATATACCTTCTGTTACAATGGGTGAACTACAAATATTTCTATTGAATCTTCATCTATTAATAAATAACTTTGGATCACTTCTTCAAGTTGAAATCACATAATTTTAAATGGAATCAGCTCTAGTCAACAACAATTTTTGAAAGAAAGTTAAAAGAAAAGAACAACATGAAATAGCCTTTCCAATAAATATTCCAAATATTTGGATTCATGTTTATGCTGTTGCATTTACGTGCAGTTGGGTTGGGTGGGTAAGGAACACCTTTCTGAACAGCCCTTATACTGGCTTCTTTTCTTATTCCAGCCCTCCCCCCTCTTTGCCCTGCTTCTTGCTGATGATTTTTTTCTATTAGTCACCCATTTCCAGCAGAGCAAAGATTCAGGTGGGCGGGGAGCTGAAGTTCACCTGGCTTTTGTTGCATACAAAGGGCACATCCACTGAAAGTCAGCTTGGAACAGTGGCTCCGAGAGCCCGCTCAGGGCCGAGGCAGCACCTTCCTGCCTTTAGCTGCTGCTTTGCTGCACTTAAAATTAGAAATGTTCATATCCAAATCACCAAAATAATCAAGTTATCACTGACAGGAATCTTAAATTTTGTACTCTTTCTCTTTTCTACTTCTGTAGCAGCAACGTTGCACAACACATGCCATTTTTGCTCCTAATGTCCTCATTAAAAGAAAATGCAAAGCTTATACATGTTTAAACCATGAAATATATACAAATTTTTCTGTATGTCATTTAAAATCAGAAAAATATCAAATCAAGTTTCTCCTTTATCTTCAATATATGGCAGAAATGCTTGAAGGTTATTTAAAGGATATTTACAAGCATAACTTATATAAATTTTTAAAAAGTTATTTATCATATGAAAAGGCAGATATGTAATGAAAAATGATGTTCCTCAGACTTCTAATATATTCCTTGATAATTCTAACTTAGGAACAAAAAATGGTATTTCACTGCAATGAATGCTAACACAGATTATTTCTCTTATTAGCTTCTATCTTAGTATCTTTCTCTAAGGCACATAAACATGAAATTTACATTTCATTTTAATTGTGACTGTGTTACTATGAAGTTTTATTTAAAATGCTATATTGTCCCTTTACAAAATTTTCATGACTGTCAGGAACTAAAGCCCAGTTTTATGCTGTCTTCTGCAGTTTACCTGTCTCTTCCTATTCTGTATTTTTGACTATTGACATTTTGAATATTTGAACAAACAGCACCACCTTCTTTTTAGCAGTCTTCTGAAAATCTGTAATGTAGGAGCTTCATAAATTCTTCTGAAAAAGTTTCAGTGCTTTTTAACTATGTCAGCAATTTAACTAATTTCTTCCTCTATGGCTGTTAACAGTACTATATTGTAATAAAGGTTCAATAGATTAAAAAAAATTGAAAATAATAAAATGGCACACTATATATACATTACACTGTAAACATAGTGCAACTGAGGGCCATGTACTACAGACTGAGCTCAAAGGAAAAGAGTCTGTAGGAAAAAGGTTTGATTCTAAGTCCCCCTTCCACCTTGAAAGTTATTCAGTTTTTCCTAAGCTTTATTTTGTTCTCCCTTTTAATGAGATTGAAACTCAGAAAAGAACTTCACCTCTAATCCCATGTCTACTTACATTTGTATTAGAACCTCTCAGTTGGGACTCTACTTCAAGGCTTTCTGGAGAAACAGACACATTGTGTTGCTTGGATAAAAGTATTGTACTATAGTGGCTTCTCCAAAGAAGCTCACTAGTCTGGAGGGAAATTATTTTTCCTTTCATAGTCCAAGAACTTTTTATGTCTCAAACTGTAGCTATCTCAAAAATTTGTCACTTCACCTATGCATTACCTTCATGGCCTATTTTTATGTTGTCTTGAAAAGAGGCTGGATGAGTCAGTGGGTGTCCCCACCAGACACTGCTCCTGTTTCTTTTCAAGGGAAAATTAACAGGAGCAGTTGTACCTTATACCGACTGACTATAGTTAGTATCATTAGACAGTAAAAGCAACATGTTCATGCTTTCACCTCTAAGTGCTAATGATTTGAGCTAGAACTAAAAAGGAAAATTAGTAAATTAAAAGAAAATTAAAGCTGAGTGTCACCAGTGCATACAGGCAAAAAAGCATAACGCACTAGGTGACTCAACAGTTGCCCTTTTTATAGGTATCCCAAATCTCTTGGCTGGTGCATGTAGGCACTGCAATTCTCTGTCTCCAGGCCTCACATGTAGCTCTACATCAGTCTTCAAGACAACTGATAGAGCCTTGAGACAAGGCTCAAAATCAGCTCAGGCTCACGCCAGCTGGCAAGAATATTTTGAAACATAAACATTTCTGACATAGGATTTCCTTCCCTGATTTTTTTAAAATTAATTTTCCAACAGAAAAGTAAAGAACCCAAATCCCAAAATGATTTTCAACAGTTTGCTTTCAATTACTAGATATTTTTAGCTCTTCAAGCAAGAATTTGCATTGAGGACTGTTCTCCCAGGAACATCAAACAGCTCCCAAGCAGTGAGGAAGATGATCTGCTCCTCACCTTGATGTCACCTGCTTCTTCACAGTCTGCAGTGATGTGACCATCCCACTCTGACATCATTGCTCTGTCTCAGTGAGCCTGAATCAGGAACCAGGGTGAAGTGTCAATATTCAAAGAATTTTATAAAACATTTTAAAATGTTTATATATTAACATATTAAACATAAATAGCCAAAAATTAACAGAACCATTCTATGATGTCGTGAAATTTCAACTTGATATATACATTTATGTGTATTTTATAAATATATATGTATTTATTATTATATAGCTATGTTTATATATGTATATGTACCTATATGTATATATACACACAGGTATTTTCCTTTTCAATTGCAAGGCATGTGTTAAAGAACTGCTTTAAATATTTTTCATTCAGATACTCCAAATGGGTAAGAGGGTGAGCATGTAGAAAAAATTGAACAACCTAGAGTTGGGCAAAGGCCATTGTTCATCTTAAAGTTAGTGTGGTCCTGAGACCATGTCAAAAAATTATAGTAAAGTAACATGAGCTGCAGGGAGAATTAAGGAGAGGTCAAGGTTTCAGCAATCTCTTCCCTTAGAGTGCCCTAGAGAGCTAAACCTAGAATAGTTTTGTCTTGACTCCTAATTGTAAGACTGTGAGTTTGGTGAGGGAAGGCTTTTAATAGTGAGAAAGAAATAATGTTTACTGTTTTGAGAGATACCATGAGTTCTAAAGACTCTATTTAGGAAAGACAGCAAGAAAAAAGAGAAGCTTAAAGGTGCTATGTCTGATTTTACCAGAGTTTTTCTTCCTGTTCCTTACAGCAGAAAATTTTCTGTGATGACTGTATTTCCATGTCTGCATGCCTTGGGTGTAACAAATTATCCATGAAACTGCTGATTTACTATGAATTAAGAGAAAAGCAGATCTATTACAGTACAGCTGTTAATAAATTTCCTTTTTATTGTGATTAGCCAAGACAAATAATATTTCAAAAAGAAAGGAAATTATCTATCTATAGAAAATGAGAGATATCCTTCATAGAAAGATAACCCATCTTCTGAAGATTATACCCAACAATATCATGTACTTCATATGATTTTTTTTCCTACATTTATTAAAAAAAATCATTTTATTTTGCAAAAAAACATGTTGTTTATATTGAAGCCACAGAAGCTATCCAGTGATTTTATCAGGATATAGGGATGCTAAAGGAAGCACTAGTTAATTAACGAAGTTTTGCATTTTTTCTTCTTAATTTCTTTCCTTCTTTCTTACTTTTCTTGTCCTTGTTTATTAGAAAAACTGGAAATAATAATAATAGTAAGCACTCACCCATTCCCCAATATAACTTATTGTAAATATCTTTTCCTGATTTGTAATCTCACTATGTACTATAACTTTAAGATAAATTCATCATTTTACAAGTGGCCATCACTTTTTTTTTATTTTTAGGTGAGGCATGGACATGCACAAACACATCATACACTCACACGAAACGTTCAATAACAAAAACTAGCCATTGCCAAACAGTACAGTGCTGACCAGGAAAACGTAAATTCTGAGTATAAGGGAAAGTCATGTTTAGTTTTGTTTTGGGTTTGGTGACCCGTATATTCCAAAATATAGCAGTAATAAATTCCCTTCTCTTTGCTGCCTAAGGTGACTTAAGCCTTGCACTGTTGCCTAGCATAAATCTCTTCCTGCTTCTTTCCCTGATTTCCAGCAATGAGTGAGTATCACTTCAGCTTCTAGCTGATCACAACTGATTGGCATCCAGAACAGAAGGGTCTCTCCCAGAGACCACATAAAGATACACTTCAGTATGAAAGCTCAGCAGTCATACTGAGCTTTCCTACTATCAGTCATCTTCAAATAAAAATTAGTAAATGCTTAGCCTGCTTCCTTCACTGCTCTTGCCTTCCACTTACAGCTTGTGCCCTCACTGGTGTGGAGGTTTTTGGATGACAGCTACTCATCAACCCTCAGCCCAATTCCAGACACAATCCTTGCTCTCCATTCAAAGTAATAGGCTTAAGAAAAAGATCTGAACAACTCTTGACTTCTCCAGTTATAAAGGGCTCTGGCTCGTATTACATCATTTGGAAGATGCAGCTCTTCCTCTGTAAATCAACTGAAAAAAGGAGCTTCACTGTCAGGGAAATATCCAGGCTTGAATCTGACTTATAACGGTTTTAATTTATTTATTTATTTTTGGGGCAGGTTATCTTGTGTTGTTTTGGTTGGGCTTTTTTTTTT
>VYXD01004232.1:668396-710892 GCA_013397195.1 Hylia prasina | reverse complement strand
TTTTTTTTTTTTTTTTGAACAGTGAGAGAACACTAAAGCAGTACTTTGAAAAACGTTACAAGGTATAAATAGCACTGCTGAGAGCAGAACACAGGCTTTGTTGTGTTATCACACAGCAGATCCAACAATACACTACAGATCCATATTGTCAACTGAAATGGAAAAGGAAAACAGTTCAACAAGAATGCTTCTTAGGAAAACTACCCAATTTACTCATGTGTGTCTCAAGGCCAAAGCATCTTATCTTTGCACAAATCATTCTTCTGTAGTGAGTAACAGCAATACTTCAAGTGGTTTTCTGTTGTGTGTCATAACAGGCTTTCTACTGATGTTGCTAAAAAAAAAAAAAAAAAGCCTGTACCATGATTTTAAACTAGAAAATGGTACACAGTTTTTATTCTAGAAGAAAAAAGTTGTATAACAGATCTTTTAGCAGTATTAAGCTCACAGAACCTGAACAAATACGTTTTCCCTATTAGCAATAATGTTTTTATTCTTTAATTATAAACTGTGAGGTTGAACCTTTTACTGCACTCATTGTTAGTTTGGGGGATTTTTTTTGACTTTTGAGATTAATTTTATCGGTTTGAGAGCAAATCTTCCCACATCAAGGCAAGAAAAGTATTCAGCCAATAGTGATCACTTTTTATTGTGCAATCATTACTCAGTTCCTCTAGTCAATGCACAGATATTGGCTCAAGTATACAAGGCCAATTAAAATAGGAACACTGGCAAGAAAACATAATGATACTTCCTTCAATTTATTAGTTACGGTAAATGGCTTACAACAAACCAAAAAGCCAGTAACATTCTGAGATAGATGCATTGCTTCTGTACTGTGGATAATTAAGTGTTTTGGTGGGAATTTGTTCATAGGACTGATATACAATTAGACAAATTTGTTCACATATCGTGTTTCATTGAAGTCTGTATGAGTCTTCTATGCTTGGCAATGGGTCCTGATCCTAGATGCTTTTATGCCTGATTAATTGTCAATATTAGGCAGGAGTTTGCTCATTAGCTCCTAGCAGGGCACATCTCAAATTGCAGTAAGCTCCATTTAGAGATGATATGCTAACTGTTAATAAACTGCATGGATTGTGTGTGTGACTATATGCATATACATATACCCATACTTATATATTATGCATGTATACACATACACAAACATGTACATACACACATATACACACATATACATAAGTTAGCTCCATGGCAGAAAGGAATAAATACAAATTATTCTCCTGTATACAAGTTGTGGCTGCGAGTGCTGCTAACTTATTCAGGGCTCCCTAGTGAATAAAAACATCCCAACATAAATTTACTGTGTATTATTCATGCTACATTTTAAGTTTTCAATCTGTCATGTCAACTGCTTTAAATCATATCTAAACCAATGTGCTAAACAGACATCACTTTTAAACAAAAGGAAGTAAATTAAAGAACATCTTGCTGTACAACAGACATTTGTTTTGTACAGTCATTTCCCAAGGACTTCATTTCTTGATCAAGAGATATAGAAGGTTGACAGAGAAGTAACTGATAATGCAAACTATTTTTTTCCAGATCAATTTTACCTCCTAACTAGTAATACTGCTGTGCTCAACAATTCAGCCTCAGTGATAAAATCTGACTGTTACCAGATCATAAAGCACTTATCATGTCTAAAAGTAAATATGCTTTGTTAACATAATTTTTTCTGCTCCTAATTTTTAAAATTCTCCCATCAGCTGAAGATGAAGTTTCCATTACATTATTAGTAAAAGCCTTTGTCCATGAAGCTCATGGGAACCAACAGAAAGTTACAAAAAGGAATTAGCAAACTTCCCATTGTAAAAGATTATGTGTGCTGAGCATGAGCACTGAAGAAAGAAACCTGGAAAAGGAAAAAAAAACAAACAAAAATGGCCTATTTCAGCCTGGGGTGTGAAGGCACAAGATGTGGAAGTAGTAGTAAGGGCTAGTATTTATGTTTAAAACCATAAACAAAAGCAGTGACCTAGCTGGTTTTATCCTTCAATGAGACAATGCTGCCTCCACATTCCCTGGTGCTGTAACTACATTTCAGAGATGACAATGAGATACTTTCATCAGGACATCTTCTGTCTTCACAGTAGCAACTACAAGTTGTTACTCACAGTGCTCAAATGTGAGAAAGGGTTGTTTGTGTGTTTTTTTCATGCAATCCCACTAAGAACCAAAGATTACCAAGTTGAATGAATACAACACTTAAACCTTGGGTTAACAAAAAAAAGACTACAGAAATATGAATATAAATAGATATGCAGATCTCTGTTGGGAAATATATGAAAAGACAGAAACAAATATAAAGAAATGGCCTTTCAGAATACCCAGAACAGACCAAATTTTGCTTTGATTCCTTTTTTACAATATTTATCAGATATGTTATTCCAGTAGCAACAAAATAGGGCTCACATTTCAGTAGCTTCAGTTTAAAAACCCCAAACTCTCTTGATAATAGCATGAGGAGTTAGTTGAACATTTAAAGGTCTATAATCAGTCCTCACACGCTAACACAAGATCAAAAATGTTTGGAATATGGTTCTATCAAGCAGTGGCCATTAATATGTTATTCAGACATGTCTTAAAGCAAGCAACTGCAGCAGAACGGACTCCCAGACAGAACTCACCAAACTTGGGGCTAAGTAAGGTGCCCTGGTTATCTCTGAAACTGAAGAAGTTAAAATGTCATTTTTTGAGATTATTAGGTTTGAGATAAAACCTCAATTAATGCAAATTAATTTCTTAATTAAAACCAGCAATTTCTTTGCTCTAGACTTTAAATTCTGCGGCTCCTGTAACACTGAAGGAACATATTTGTGCAAAAATATGTGGCATGAGTTTTGATATTATAGAGAAAATCTTTTCTGATCCTTTTCAAAGAATACCAGGCAGCATTTTGGTGATAAAATGTGCCTGGATTGGAAACTCACAAGTCTCCAGTGACCTTCCCACCATGGTCCTGCCATCCTTTCACACTAAAAACAGATAAATCAAGGCACAATTTTGGCACAGAGGGATCAAGTCACATCTGTTGAGGAGCAAGCTAGAGAGTGGTGAACATTTCATAAATTAAGATCTTTACACACTATGAAGAAGCTGGAATCTAAGTACTAAAACCTCATTTGAGTTTTAATCTAGGGATTAATCTAAAACTGTGACTAATGTACTTTGGGGGCTTAATGTTCCACCAGTTATGTTAAAGCATATGCTAAAATTTACATGATCAAGAATATGTCTAAATACTGCACTAAAAGGAGTTGGTCACTGCTGAGAAAACGTGTAGAGGGAATGAACTAATTATTGGGAAAACCTTCGTTTTTCAGTGGAATTAACTGTGGAAAAAATTACGTGTTTTCCTTCATAATATCAAAAGGGAGTTCCATGTTTAACCACACTGTGAGGTTGAAAAGCTTGGAAAGCATGGATACCTCTTTACCCATGTTTATCACATGAGGATTCTTCATTTTTGATGACTAAAATAACATGAAACCTTACAACCTCTCTAATCTACAAGTTTAGAGGAGGAGGCTTACAGGACACATTTTGAAAGACATATTTTCAAGGAAATGTTGGAAGCCTTTAAAATCATACAAATTTAAGCAGTTTCAAGTGAGGTACTAGAATATCTCTCTTTAACAGACTGTTGTCTAAAATTTTCTGTTCCTGAACTTTTGATACACCTTATTTTGGGATCTTGCTGTCATTAAAACATTTTTTTCAGAGTGCCACAGTGAGGTTAATGTTAATTAATCTCTTTTAAAGACAGAGATTATATTTTAGTTGGTTCTTAGTTCACTCAAAATGCTGTTGATTTGCTGGTATGTATAGGCAATGAAAATAAGGTTGACTAATAGAAACCAAATAGCCTTCATCCATTACAAAATAACTTGTAACTTTTAAAATTTGCTCTGCAGAGCAACAGAGAAAATAACTTTGTCCATGTCCATATGGAGAAGCCTTCCACTTCCTAATACCTGACACACTTTCACACTCCAGGGTTCACTATAAAGCAGAATGTGTTTCTGAATTAAAGGAACAATCTCCACCAATCCACAAAGTAAATTATTCATTTATCATACTTAACCCTGTTTCAGAACAAAAGCGTTTATGATGACATACCTGCACTCAGATTGCTATTTCTAGGGTTGTAAAACCAGATCGTCTGTCATGATTGTCATCATTACTGTCATGACATGATGGTCATTACAACGTGAGAAGAAAGGAATATTCTTACAAATTCCTTAGGCAAAGAATAAAGTCTTGAGCAATGGAAAGACAAAACATTAACCCTAAACCTGAGGCTGTTTCAAAAAGCCTTTGGAGAAAAGAAGGATAAGTTCAAAAGAAGGAAGAGTTTTCTCTACCTTGGCTGGTGGTAAAATAAGCCTAAGCCCAACTCTTTGCATGATCAGCACTGAAGGAGACTTTCAAAAATAGAAGTGGCAAGGGTCAAGACTAGCTGGGTCTTTCATCTTCATCCCTGATCTTCTCCATTGATTTGCCAACTTGAAATACCTACTGCAGGATAATGACCAGTCCCCTAGAGGCATAATATTTTTAAGATGTGAAGGTTGCTACTCCTCATCTTCCTCTTAAAAAAAAAAAAAAGACAAAGGTTCTTGAATCAGATGACTTGTTGACAGCAAACATGGTATTTGAATTATGAGCACATCAGAGAAACACATCAGTGAGGTTTGCCTTAAGAAATGTGGAAGATAAATATGTAACCATAGAGCACTGGAGTGTGGATGCACTGTGCTTTCCAGCAGAGTGAAGCATTGGATATCGAAGGCTGGATGAAACAAGCTGATGTTTGGTGCTAAACATCAGCAGCTGCCCACTAACTGTAAGGCAAGCTCCAATACAACCGGCTGTACATGCTCAGCCAGCATGAAAGATTCTGAGCAGGAAAACTTTCACATTAAAAATACATCTAAATGGAACCTGGGGAGAGACAAAGAAACAAAAACCAAAAGGAAAATGAGAAAAATGGAAGTAAGCATGAGCTTATCTCTCAGCCCAAGTAGACACCCTTTTCTGATGTGGTTCAGCACAAAGAGGAGAGGTGAGCGTCCCCCCTGATAGGAATGTTTGCTGGCCACATAAAAGACCGGAGGGTCCCGATGCAAGACCACTGTTGATTAATGCCTTTGCCTGAAGAAACGTATTTGTTTCTGTTGAATACCTCCAGTGAATTATATTTCCAGTATGTCAGAGCACAGCAATAAACCCAGATCATCTCCATACCTACTAAAATTTAAGTAACCTCTCTTGAATACTTTAATACTCGTCTTTTCTGTCCACCTAAGTCAATAAGAAGGATTATCTGCTACTAATAAGAGTCCATGAAGAGACATAACATTTTTCCTCAAGCTATAGGAAACCGGGAAAAAGAACCAGAAGAAAAACAGTAAAAGTGTTATAGAAATCTGTGATTGAGCTTATCAAAATGTTCAGACGGTTATGATAGTTCATGCTCAGGACTTTCAGATACTGTATTTCATGTCAAGAAGGATCCACTCATAATCATGGTACAAAAACACTTTGAAAATTTAAGGTGGCTGACATGGATGACATGTATTTGGGTTTTTTGTATTTTTTATTTTTTATTTTTCCAGTCAGGCATCATTCTCTTAGCTTCAAGATTAATCATAAGCAGTGAGCAAACCCAATATTTTTCTAAAGTAAAAAAAACCCCAACAATGACTGAGAAAGCTCAGCCAGGAACTGATTTAAATTATGCTTGCCAAAAAGTGAAAAAACAGGCTCTTACTGTAACTGGATACTGAATCTAAAATCACAATAACAATTTTCTTCTAAGAGGGGAGGGAACTTAGACCAAAACATATAGGGGAAAAAACTTTTAGAGTGGTTTAAAGAAAATGTCACCTATGTTTTTGGAAGTAGAGTTGACAACATTTTCATGATTTATTAACTTTCACGTGGCAATGGCTTTTCTTTCAAAGATAGGCTGCACAATCAAAACATCCACAGCACTTTCTGGCTTCAGTGGTTTCCAAAATTCACTGACTTGGTTCTCAAGCAGTTTTTGCTTTTCCTCTTCTCAGGTCAAAGATACAAGTGGGCAGGACAAGTCTACAGTGTTTCTTTGTGGGGTATTATGTCTGGAATGCCTCTCTTTCTGGGAAGAAAGTTAATGAGTGAGAAAAAAGAGAGACTGAACTAATTTATAGTGATAACAGAAAAAAGAACATAATTTCAAAATCCAAACCTCATCTAAACTGCTTAGGGATTTTAAGTTCTTTTGTATTTTATCAGTATTATCAGCTGTACTTTTGCACTCTAAAGCTATTTTTAAGCCAAAGTGGAAGATAAAATTGTAAGATAAATGCTAATATGAAAAGAACAGAGACCTAGAAATTTCTTAAGAAAGTCAATTGTTAAGGCTCTTTCATGTAGTACAGATGAGTAAACTGTTCTCAATAAGTTTGCCAAAATACTCATAGGCTTTAATTCATGTAAACAGAACCTTCCCCAGTTTAAATTGAAAAGTACACAGGCATACTCAGGCACATTTCATCCTTCTTTCCACATTCATTGCTGCTTTTGTAGCTCCAACACAGTGAGTGGGGGCCCAATGTGTCTATTAGTGTAGAGACCACAATTCCAAATGCCTGAAGTAAAGACTCTGAAGTCGAGCAAAATTTGTCATTGTAGACATTTTGACTGGGTCCTTATGAAATCCAAGCATATTATGCACAACTCCTTTGACCTCTGCAGAGTTTCTTCAGCTTCACCCTTGTTGGAGCAAAAATAAAGATTTTCCTTTTCTTCTTTCTCTCTCCAGTTATTTATGCTTCATTGTTGACTTTGACAAAACAGCACTTCCCAAAGAAGAATTCTCCTTTGCATTTCTTTCCATTCTTCAGTTGCATAGAATATAACATTTTTTGAAGAGCTTGCATCCTTATGCTGGATCTAGTAGAATGGTCTCAACACATCTCCACAGGCAGAGAAAATTCATTTCTGAAAGCAAAGTTTGCTCTTTCTTTCTTTTTTTCTTCTTCTCTTAGGATGTTTAACGTACTTTATGTTTTATTTTGAAATTATGAAATTGGGAGAGAAGCAATCCAGATAAGCTGTGGAAGTCATCCTACAAAAAAGAGAGGAATAAACTAATGTACATTACCTCAAGACTACCCCACTGTTTTAATCTTATATATGTAGAGGTATGAACAGTATCTATTTATCTTCAGAATTTCCTGATGCAAAATGAATATAGCAAAATCTCAAATACATGTAGCAATGAGAAAAATCTGGGATGTAAATTCTAGTGATGATTTACTTTCAATACATTCCTTTACCATTTGCTTCTCAGATTTCATTTATCCTCCTTTCTGCAACTTTTACCACCTGGAGCTTTCTTCTTTCTTGATAGATAGAGTCACTTCAGGTAAAGCAGGCTCAAACACTCCTACCCAGGGGCTAGCACAGTGCAGTATTTCCTTGGGAAATCCACTGAGACAACCCAGGCTCTGGGAGTCACATCAGGGTCAGCTTGGGCACTCACTTCTATCTCTGTGCTGGGTTCAATCAGCAGAGATGCTCTGGTGAGGGCACAGTTGTTTTCCTGTGGCTTTTCCCCCGTGCAGCCCAGACATGATGGGAATTTCATGGAGGCTGCTGCCCCAGCTGGAGATATTGGAGCTGAACAAGCATTCACAAGTGACATAATCACTTAGTCATGCTGACTAGTGGAAGGGTCAGACAATAATCTGACCTTTGAGGAGTAGCTATTAAAACAAGCAGGTCAAATCCATCCATTTCCAGAAACGGTGGTAGTAGCATACAAGAGGTGTTCACCTGAACTCCACAGTGGGCTGTATCTTTAAGTTCTTCAGACATACAGACCACGTTGTTACCACTGTCAGAATCTCCTCTCAATCCCACCTTCACAGAATCCCACAACCAGACTACTATTTTTCATGAAGAATACTATTTATGGAATATAGTTAATAAACTTATTTTATTAATTAATTTTCCTTTTCCTCAGAGAGGCAAGTATAAGTTACAAACCCTCCATGCCATTTTGCACAGAAAACTATAGGTGCTCCAGAAACAGAAAAGCTCCATCCAGAGCAGTGTGGTGAGACCTGTTTGGGGATCTTGTGAGAGGACAGACAACCAGCTCTTCTCTAACCTCACCTAACACAGATGAGTAACACCAGCTATTACTGGTGCCATGGAGATGGTACAAAGCAGCTGCTTGAAGATTGAAACAAAGTGGTGACTTTGTTGAATGGTGGAGATGCTGCTCAGCTCTGCACTCCAGCAGGGTTTCAGGGAGAACTCTAACTCCAAAGACCACAGAACTGATTTTTCAAAGTCATGATTCATGCACATTAACTAGGAAAAGTAGGACATAACACATGCTCCTATTCTAAAGGACTTCAGTACCAAGACACAGTGATCTCTGACCATTCTCAATTTGTAAATTAACTGTTGGTTTTTGTTTTCCTTGATGTTCCCTTTGGTCTGAAGAATAAGAATTTAATGGCAGTCGCAAGCAGATGTAGATAATTAAACCCTCTGACAGGGCTACTATTTTCAGAACTGTCTTCTGAAAACATTTTTTTAAATTCAAACACATATTTAAATATATATACACACATGCACAGACGGAGAAAGCAAGCTATCCAAACTTTAATGAAATTTGGCTATTTCTCTTCAGGCTATAGAAGAAAAAGATTTTTTTTTCTTTGTGTTTAGATATTCATCTGAGCCTCAGAGAGAGAGAGGATAATCCAGAGTTTCATAGTTTGTGGTCCCAACTTCCTTAAAAACATCCAATCAGCCCACTAAAGTCATTGCACTTTCTGAGTCTGTTTTTAATTTGTTAAGATCAGGAATACAGGATTTTTTGAAAGAAAGTCCTTTTTCCTCTGTGAAGTGAGTTTCCCTGGCTGTCTTTTAATGTCATATGATTAGGTAGAAAGGTGCACCAGAGGGATAACACATTATATGACAGAGGAGAGCGTGACCTTAAACTGCCTTATTTTCTCCATAGCAAATAAACATGCTTATTATATAAAATTGATCTTAGGACACATTGATCAGTACTCCTTTTTAGGATTTCAACAGAGTCAGCTCAGATCATAAAAATAGCATTTTATTTTTAAATCTAAGCTATTTTTCAGCTGCATTCTTATGTGTTTAAACATTTTATTTAGAGAGCTAAAGAATGAGATCTCATCATATAGGTAGTTCTGTGCATATTTTGTTTTCCTGTCATAGATTATTTTATTGTTTAACTCACCTGCTTCCTGGAGAACTTTGCTACAGTTCACACAGAGCTAACCACAGATTTTTGAAAAAAAGATTATGGTCCTTTCACACTAATGGATAAGTAATAATTTCCTGCTCCTTTTTAGAATTTAATAACATTGTTCTTGCATATAATTTTTAATTTAGAATTTATCTTATGCATATATATATCAAAATATTGTGTGAGCTTAAGACCAAATGCTATCCTTATCTGTAAAAATGAAAAAATATTAAAGAACGCAAAATAGTTCTTACTGACAAAGAATTTCTGAAATAAGCTCCAGCTTTGTGTATTGACATTAAGTCATGAACAATAGTAAGGGTAAGATAATTCAGCCTTTACAACCAGTACAGAAAGCTGAATCTGTCTCATTTTCAGCATTAGGCAATACATGAAACCCACCTGGGAATCCTGGGAAAGCCCATTCAACACTCATTTTCAGCTTTGTTTTGTTTTTCTCCTCCCACTTCCCAGCGTACATGAACACTGAAGGACATACAATCCGTCTTGTTTTCCCACCTGTAATGAAGTACACAGAGGCAAAAACCCTGCCAGAAGAACTAGGTTATAAATGGTCTCTTAACCCATTACAGCTGCACCAGACATATAAATTGGCTGCATGTGTTGTGTTCTTTCACTTTAAATACACTTTACCTTTAGAGGTTATTCTTTAAGCTATCTTCTGTTGCCATAGGCACACTAGGTTGAACAGATCTAGTTAAACACAAACAAGACAAAAATAAAACGTGTGAACCTGTGCCTTGAGAAAAAGACACCCTGCCTTTTCCAAGGATTCCGCAGAATGAGCATTTTTGACAATATTTATATCTGCTGGGTTTTCAACTCTACCTTGGACCTCCAGCGTACAACGATTCTACACATACACACCCACACTGTACACACATTGGCATATGGTATTTACAGTACACCTTCCATATTATCATATAACTTTCTTATTTCCCACTATGAAACACAGAGAAAATTTATGCCGTGTTGCATACAGTATGCTGTGTTCAAGTGAACTTTACTACATACAAAGTTTCAAGAGCAGGTCTGTGCGAATCATTAACTTTTCAAAAGGCACCAGTTCCCTTCTGTCACTAATGACATGCGTAACAGTTTAATGTAATGCTACTTTTAATTATCAGAGCCCTTTCTTTTAAATATCAAATTTCCCTCTCTAAATTGTCCTGAGTTCTCTTTACAGTCTCATCTGTCACTGTAAATGTCATCACTTTATTCCTTCTTTGGATGCAGTGACAGGCCCACTCTTATCCCCAGCTTTATCTCTTTTTCCATCCTTTATTGTACTACAAAGATCCCTCTTTCATAGTTTACAGCTGTATCCGCTTTCCACACGTGGCAAATGATTGCCTCGGTAAAGGTATTTTCTGTTTCAATCTTGCATTTTCCCAAGGGAGAACAAAAGGGACAAGCTTTCTGGAGTTGGTTTCACTGAGAAAATTGTTTAGAATTGCCTCATTCCTCAACAGATTAACGAATGCATACAATCCCGGCTTAAGTGCTATTGTACAGCACAATTTGTCCATTATACTTTGTCCCTTCCATTTATAAAACCCCCTTACCAATTAAAGTAATACAGCCTTCCAATACCTGCTCCCAATTAAATCTGAGCTGTATTACCTGCCTTGATGCAGCTGGTCACAGATTCCTACCACTTACTAGCATTCATTAGCCCAATTCATTATACGGGGGCCGGTGGCAGGAATTCAAGCTACCGGCTTTATTCAGGGGCCATCAAAATTATCAGCTTTCAGCACAGGGCCCCAGTAAGAACAGGATTAAGTGAAGGGAGAGGGAATTCATACAGTAGCGAAATGTCATTGTTTCTACTTTGCTCATGTCTCTTCTAGATCAGTGCATCAGGAGCATCCACTGGGTGGACAAAAGAAGACAGCTGGTCACAATTGGAAGAAAGCCTTTTGCTCATTTGCTTTCAGTATAGCTCCTAATTTTGTTTTCCTGTGCCTCTTGCCTCCCAGCCTCCTTGCTCCAAAGGGTAGCCTATTGTCTGATCTGGAGCCTACTTACAGATGTGATCATTAACCACTTAAGGTCTGCTGCTGCAGACTGGCTCACTACAGTTTAAATACAATCTTTCACTTATTGAGATGAAAAAAACCTAATTTTTCTGACAAGATGAAAAATTGCTGAATTGCTGAGGTTTCACTGCCCAGTGTAATGGGGCTTTTCCAGGCCTTTTGTGCTCCCAAAATGCTCTGCTAGGTGATCGTGTGCGGTGTGGCAGGTTGTGTAGAAGGAAAAACCATCTGCTATTCTGAAGTGGTTTAAGTGTCAATGTCCACTCTGTAAGTGGGCTTCCAGATTTTACTGGATGGTGGTGATAGTAAGACAACCAGCCACATCATAAGCTTTGGGGCTGTCACAAGAAAAGGAACTGGGGCAGAGGAGAGGGCAGATTTACTGTTGCCTGGTGCTTGGAGGCAGCACAACTCTGTTGTGCTACAGCTCTGCCCACTCCAAAGACGACTGTGACCATGTCAGGTGTCAGAACTTGCTGCTGCCCTGTCTGAGGATGGTGCAAGCAGGGAGATTAAAGAGAGAGGAGAAACAATAATATTTCCTGTGAATGTAGTGAAGGGAGAGGCTTAAAAAATTCAATCTAGACAATTTTGGACCGATTTTAAGTTAATTCTTTACTGCAAACACTCATCTCTTATCAAGGATCAGCAACATATGCACATCCGTAGCATTTTTTAAGGTGGTGGAGGATGTATATTAGTGTTTTCCTCTCAATTAACTTCTAGGCAATTTTCCCAGCTAAATACATAACATCTTTGGCAACATGCCAACCAAAACCTTAAGACCCAACACTAAATTCTGTACTTATACAGGCAGCTTAGATTTTCATGTGGTGAACTGGAAGAATGCCAGTAGCTCCCACCATAAACCTAGCAGTAGGAACACTATATATTTTTTTTTATCAAGAAACTCTACTTTACTTTTCTAAGACCACTTCAAAACTGCACCATTTTAATGTTCCTTTAGCACAAAATAAAAGAAAGATTTAACCTGCTATTAAATTAACCCAATTAGCCATTTATTTCATGTAACCTTACACTTCTGATGGCATTAAATCAAACACACCAACATGTGGATTTTTTTCTTTTTTTTTTTTTTTGTAAGTTATGGTAATTACACACTGCCTGCTAGACAATAAATTTCTCACTAGCCTTTTGCCCTGTTCTCTCCCTCTGGAAGAGGATTATTAGAACAGAAGCATTTCAAGACTCTCCTCATATACCTCATATAATGCTGTCCTGGAACAAGACAGAATACCTATGCACCTTAAGGCATAAAATAAAATAATCAAAAAAACCCCAGAGAAAAATGGGGGTTAAAAAAAAGGAAAAGGTAAAACAAAAAAAATGAAAAAGGTAAAAAAAAAGAAAAGAAAGTAAAATATTTACAAAGGGCTGGTGTCCAGGCATGAGAAACTGTAGTGCAGGTGAGAGTAGACTCTATTATGTTGTCCCTGTCATTTGACTCAGATCATGTACCAAAGGCCACTGTTTTCTGGATGTTATGTTTTTTTTCCAATATCAATTTTTGGGGAGGGGCAGTGGGGAGAAAGAAAACCCAGTGCAAGTAAAAACTGGCAAGAATCCATGATCAGAATGCCCAGATCTGTCTCTGACACATTCACAAAGAGAGAAGCCAAACCATGTGTGGCACAACTGCCACCAAGGACAGGGTGGTGTTCCCTGATGCTCCGGCCCTCCTTTGACCTCCAGGCAATCTCTTTGTGGACAGGTTGCCTTTGCTGCTACCCTGTGCTTGCTAGTATTCTCCTTGATTTTCTGGTGCCATTTTGTCCCATTTTCAGGCTGTCAGTGAGGCAGGTTTACCCCAGAGCAGGTGAGGTCCTGCAGCCACCCCCAGCAGCACCCTGCACGGTGTGCGCTCAGTGCCCCAGCAGAGCGGCCGGGGCAACTCCTCCGCCTGGAAGCAGCATTCCCATCGAACACCGTGCCTGCGTGCAGCTCTGGCAGGAAACTGTCAGCAGCATACTGGGTACCCTCACAAAGCAGGGAGAGTGCCCTCCTTGGTTCTGTTTAGATGTCTTCTTCGGGGCTTACTTTCAAAGATGGCTCTGACTTCTGACCCTGCTGCAGATGGTGTAACTGTTGCCTTGGCAGACTGCCACTCACATCCGGTTTCCAGTCTCACATTCTCTTTCCTTTACAACGTGGGCAACCCTGCTCCCGGCTTTTCATTTCTCCCCCTTCCCCCCGCCCTTCTTTTCTAGTTCCCCTGGCGGGCACCGCTCCTTGGCTCCAGAAGCTTGTTAGGTATTTGTCATCAAAGATTTTTTTATTCTTCCTTCCATAAAGTTCACCCACGATGACAAAACTAATGAATGACTGTAAGAAGCATCATGATATTCTAGCTAAGGGAAGCAAAAAGAATGGCTGAAGTGTCTTTCCTTCTTTCTTTTTTTTTCCCTGGCTGTCGATGTTTTAATTTCTCAATTAACTTCACTCACAACCCTAGTAAGCATTAACAATCTTTTGAATCTTATGTGGGTTTTTAAATATGAAGAGCTTTGTTATCTTCACAGAGTTTTAAAGATAGATTGATAAACTGTAAATAGTACAAATTTGATATGGCATCTTGAATTGATATATCTAGAAGACTTTCTGAAATAAATTACTTCCAACCCTTTATCTGTTATTAACTCTTCAGGAATCACACAGCATTCAGCAATGTGAAATATGAACAGTTCTGAATCTGAAATAATCTGAAAATACATACCCACTACTGTTTAATTTAAATTCAGTACCAGAGAAGTTCAATCCTTTTAATTTTGTTTCTTCTCTCTAAAGAAACTTTTGCACCTCAGTTCCTTATTTCACCTTTAAAAAATCCTTGCCTCTCTAAAATGTCCTCTGCAGTTCTGGATTTACATATCTTCATATTCAAAGGTAAAGACTTAAAATTTTAACTTATGCAATCCTTAAAATCACATTTTTGATGCAGAATTGCCCTGTGCTCTACATAAACACCCTTGGACTACCAAGAACCAGGCCAGGATTCCTGCTTTCTGGTTTCATTCTAAAGCAGGCTGAAGCAGGCAGGGAAGGAAATGAGCATGTCCCAGGCTGACACATCTTATGGTGGTAGAGAGGTTAATAGAAAGCTTTGGAGAAAATTGTTGTAAAGTCTGACCCACAAATTCTGACATAAAAGGGGACACGTGTTTACACGTGTTTTGCTGCTCTGAGATGCAGTGTTACAGGCCATACTGTTCTTACCTTTCTTGGGATTTTCACTTAATCATGAAAAAACAAGGCCTGAAGTATTCAACAAAAGGTAGTTCTTGAGATGAGAACGGAATTTCCTCAAAGAAAAATGAAAAACTTCATTGTGGATTAACCTTGTCCCTAATTCCTTTTACCTGGAATATTTGATGCTGTCGTGTGCTCTGATTCTTGAAGAGCTAATGGTTCCCAAGTAATTCAAAACATTCCCATCTTCTAGCTAAACAGATTTCTTAGTTTAGTCCAAGCCAACTACTCTGCCTCTGTGGGATCATCTTTTCCAGACGCTGGGTTCTTCTGGTGAGAATACCAAATACATGTGTCAGCTTCATCTTTACAGCACATAGATCTGTGCTATGATTGCTTCTTTTTAGATTACTCCTAGACAAAGCATTGGGTAAATAAACAAGGAGTTCCCATCTCTTCACCTTATTTATTTACAATATGAGGGTTACTTACGCACAAACAAACAAACAAACAAAAAACCAAAAAGGAGAAAAAACAGAAAGAAGGATGCACACTTTCAGGATTCCTCTTTGCAAGAAGACTCTTCCATTTATTTGCATTGCCACAGCTGTTCACTTTGGCGAAGACAAACTTTGAGACACTTTTTCCAACCTGCCTGAATATCAATCTCAGATATTATGGTAGTGCCACTTTTTGGATTTGAATTTTTGGCCTTATATAGAACAAGTCTTTCCTTATACTTGTAGGTACACAGTAGGGTCTTCTGATATCTGTACTGCCTCCTGGCTGGGATGTATTATATTTCCAAAGACACTGGATTTTCAGAGATTTGTAGGATAACAGCTGGTTTTCTTACATGCTGTTGTTCTCCACCGGAGGTAGTCTCCCTTGCTGACTGTAATCCCTTGGGGATCTTAGGCCTTAGCTGGACAGTGAGCACTTGCTGTCCATGTTTCATTTAAACCACTGAGTTGTGTGTTCAACTATGATACCAAAAATTATTAGAACTTCACTTTGATATGTCATATATAGTTCCAAAGAAAACCAAAAACCAAAACAAAACAAAACAAAACAGAACACCCACAAACAAACAAACAAACAAACACAACCCCNCAAACAAACAAACCCCACCCCCCCCCCCCCACAATATTAGTATGTGTAGATACTGCCTTAGAATGCTTTTGATCTTCTTCCATTTATCCAGAGCAGTGACTGGACACAGGAAGAGACAATTCTGCAGGTAACACAGATGACACCTTTCTGCTCTTTCATCTCTATTCAAACTGAGCAAGGGTTTCCACAGGTATGATTAGATGCTTTACAATCTGAAGTAAATATGTTTAATGTCCTTATTTTTCTTGGCTAATTTCTCCTTGATTTTTTGTACACTTTTTGCTGTTGTGTTTTGGACTATCGAAATAAGACATTGAGAAAAATAGTCTAATACGTTTCCATGATTTACTCTGGAAGAATTTTTTTTTTTTTTCTTCAGCACTACTCTGTTAATTTTGTGTTTTTGTTGAATATAGTCTGTATCAAAAGCAAAGGCAAAGTTGTTATGCTTGCAATAAACACAACAACCTTAGTATGTCTTTTGAAATCTTTACTTTTATTACTTACTCTTAGGTATTTTTTTTTTGTTCTAACAAAGCTGCTTGAAATCTTGTTTCTGGTAAGATTTAGTTTAATTTATACATGACCTTTTGAAGTGAATACTTTCTTTCTGTGAAACTACATGGAAAAAAAAATGCCTGCTCCATGGTTTTCTTCTGTGGCTTCTCTTCATCTTCCACTTGCACCTCTCTGTGGTTTTATGATCATGTAAGAAGTTGTGATGGTGGCAAAAGTTAGAACCTTTTCCTAAATGCTCTCTAGGATTTTGTAAACTTCTACAAGTCTTGCTATTCCACCACCTACACAGATTAAATTTGATTAAATTTGCAACTTTCAATGACAATGAGAAACACTTTTTTGGTTTAATTTAAAGATAAATACTTCTGTATTGACACCGATGGTCTCACCTGTACCTACAACATTGGTCAAACTGGTCTGTTTCCCATCTCCAACAGAGCACAACAGCAGATACATAGAGAACAACATAAGAACAGGGAAGCAGCTGTGATACTTCCCAGCTCCCAGCAATGGGACTTATTAAGCCATGGATGGCAGTTTTGGGTTTAATAGTCCTTGATGGATTTTTCTTCCAAGAATAGGAAGCAGTCTTAAAATTTCACACTCATAACATCTTATGGCAAAAATTCTACAACTTAACTGTGTCTGCATTGACATCTCTGAGATCCATGACCACAACTCACCCTTTCACATAATTTTTGACATGTGTGTTCAAATACTTGTGTGAATTTTCTGCATTTTTATATTTATATTTCATGTACCTTTTTATCTGATGAAATACTATCTTCAGAAAGGTGTGTTGAAAATAGCTAAATTGCTGAACTTTTCTTCAGACTCATCATAAACTGTAAATAAATTATCTTTGTGGAATCCATGGTTGCAGAGTTTGTTTTATTTTTGCAAGGATTGATTCATGTTTTGACTTCCATATTTTTCTAGAGGATTTGCTAGAAGACTGTGGGCTTCACAGTGTGTTCTCTTTCTCTCCAGACTTTTGAAGACCTTGTCACCTACAGAGTGGTTTGCATAGGCAGAGCAGTCTTGAATCTACAACAGTCTCATAGATACTACATGACTAGTTCCTTTCTGAACCAAAAGATCCTTTCTGATCTTTCTCCAAGGTAAAATGTCCTTCTGTAATTCTAACATCAAGTCTCAGTATTGGTATGCAAACAGAATAAACCTTTTTATCATTTTTACTTTCTTTGCATTTAACATTTTGTTCACACACAGGAGATAACAAATGCTGTCCATGTTCTGCTACTGTCATGGATGTGGACAATATTTCTGCTGAGCAAAAAAGAAGGTATTTCCTATAGTTTTTGCTCTGGGATGTCATTCTTTTAGTCATATTGTCAGCTGTAAATGTTAGTATTATTTCTTCCAGAAACTGTATCCAGGAAAATATTAGTTATAGAAAATGTAGAACCAAGGTATTTAGGCTTGCTTCTTCATTTTCCTTTTCCTTATTCTGTTTTGTAACCAAACAGTATCATTGTTGCTAAAACTCTCTCCTTGTAGGTGTTCTCCAACTGTATTACTCCCACTGCCTCACTGCTTGCCTATGTGATGTACTCAAACATAATGTCTGGTGTAATTATCTTCCTCAGGCATGGGTGTTTCTTTTTCCTTGCATGGTGCAAACCACAAATGTTCATCGATGGTTTTGTGTCACTCTATTCAACAGAAATACTGCACAAAAAGGGGCATTCCTCTCCTCACTATGAATTCCTTTTTGGTGAAAGTGTGTATTTTATCACAGCCTGATATTTGCATACTGGTACTTCTAAATAATGTCATATCAATTTAGATATCTGGATAAGTCAAATAATTTGAGTATCCTATTGAATTATTTTTCTAATGCTTGTAATTTTCTTTCAATTACTCTTGATTTGGATCCTGTATAGTATAAATGTTAGGCATTTCCATATTTTAAAATATATAGGGTTTATTTCAATCTAGTGAGTCAACCCATTCTTAGCTATTTTAGTGGGACATTTTCTAAACTCCGTCTTTTCTAGTTTCTTTTTTTTTTAGTAGGAAATGTTTCACATTTTATTTTTCAAGGCAAGCAATCTCAAATAGGTTAAACATCCTATCTGGATTTTCTCCCTCTTCTTTACTGAACTTACTTCCAGCAATCCATGCACTGTAGATACTGCTGCCATTTTGCGTGGTACATAATGGCAAATGAATAGCTATTTAGATTTTCAGATTGCTTATTAAGAAGATATGATAAAGATATAATCTCATTTCATTCTTTCTATCCTTAGTCCTATCTTCTGATTAGTTTCAGAAAGCCACGCTTTATTTCTAACACCATGACTTTTTTTTTTTTCTTTTGCATAATGCTCACATAAATGTGGAATAAATAGAGAAGGGAACGCAAAAAAAAAAAAAAAATAGTATGACAAATTTGAAACACACTTTCCGTCTCACCAGCTCAGCTGAATTCAGCAAAATGGAGAGAGGACCAAATAAAATTGTTCCATGAAGAAGATTCTTAGTGTCAGTCTTTGGCCCCTCTTACCAGAGATATCACTGGTTCTGGAAAAGCTTCATTAACACTGTCCTGGATTTGTTATTTATTGAAGTGGTTTTACACAGGAGACAAGATGTCTCTATAAGTAACAGAGTAGATGGCGTGGAGAAAATACTTTCTGGAATTCAATCCAGAAGAATAGGTGGTTCAGGACCACTGTATTCCTCTTGAGGGGCTTTTTAAATATATGTATATGAATATAAATATACAATAACGTGTATACACACACACACTCATATATATATATTGCTTACTTGTGTATATACATACAGAGAGACAGCATGGCTAACTTCTACAAAATTTCATCAGCCAGATCCAGTAGATATTATTTCACAGATGGTTGGAGATCCAAGAATTGTCTTTGTGCTAGGACTTCCGTCACTTCCCAAAGGATCTTTACAGTATAATCAGTTTGATATACACGTGCAGTCATTTAGATTCACACATTTTATGCAACTTTGACTCACACTTCCTTTCTTCTATTCTCCATTTTGACAATTAATGTGTTTTGTTACTAAAGCAGCTAAAACATGCAGGATCATTTTTCTCCTATGACACTCAGTTCACCATCAGTTTCAGATGTCATCCTCTGACAACACATAAAACAAGGATGAGCTTTATTTAGGCATTTTGGATTCAGTTTTTTCTTTTTATTTTCTAATTCTCCATTTCTATTTAGACCTTTAAATAAAAATAGCTGCAAGACAGAAATGTCACTACTACAACCTCTACTTCTGGGCTGGATTTATTCAGTCACTGCTGCAAAATCTGTTCCATGTAACTTTCTCTGCTGGCTAGCCAGGAGTTTTCAAAAACTCATTACTTTCCCTCACCTCTTACTCACAAGGTTTTTTACCTAACTCTTAGGTTCACTCTTTTAAATCAGTGACATTGAAACTGCTGAGCCTCAGATACATGCTTTGTATCTTCCTTTTTGAAGATGTGGACAAATGAAGACCTGATTAATGACATTTTGCATCTTGTATGCACACCAAATGATACGGAGCGTGACCTAGTATCCTCATAAAGCTACATCTCTGGGCCATCTACCAGAATGCATGATGTGTGACTGTAGCTATAGGGGGACCTGAACATCAACTTGTTTGGCTTCAGGACTTCTAGACACATAAGTGTATAGATCACACCTTTTGATCTCTGCTGCAGGAATTGCAGGAAACCAGCTTTAACTAGGCTTATAATGGGTCAAAATGATCAAAAGGGTGGAAGAAGGGTTAGCTAATAAAAGACTGACCCACTGCTCAAGGCAGGTAGCACTACATGCCAAGACTGAGTAGAAGAGAGGTGTTAAAAGACCTCAGTTCCCTGATGTAAGTGGGTTTGACCTTCCATAGGTGTAATGATTTCAGTCTCTGTAGGATGCCCATTCATCATCACTGTTCTATTCATCACCACTGAAGATCAATGGACACATCAGTTTTAGGCCAAAAACTGCATATGCAGTAGCATATGGAACAAAATAGCGTATGAAGAAGGCAGAAGGGAAAAGAAGGGGATATTCATACTTGTTAGCATTGAATGCTTAACTTAGGAGCCGATTTTTCTAATCTTCACTGCAGAAAGACAGATTGCCCTGGACTGAAAACTCTTACAGAGGTGTCCAGAGAAAAGCCTTATGCTTCTACAGAGAATGTGGCAAATTACTCTAAACTCCCATTCCTCCTATCTGCCCCTAATTCCATGGCGGGGGCAACAAGAGGGAATGGCAACTAGTACGCACTCAGTTTCAGATATTCAGCATCACAGCTGCAAAAAAACCCTAAAAAGAATCAAGCACACATATAGCATTAAGAAAAAGGAGACTCCAAGGCCCCTTCCTTAATCTCTCACTATAAATCGTGTTGTATATATTTTATTTGGCAGCAAGCTATTTCAATATATAACACTGACATTTTTCAAGCAAGTCAGTTCTGATTTTGAAACCTGAAAGTTTTCAAGGATGGTGTATCTTCACCTTAATTCTTCACTTCAGATTCCCTTCTATGGTAATGTGTGTGTTTTATTTATTTTCCTTATTTTTGATGCTTCTGTAAGTGAAACAGACACAGCTTCATATTAAGAGTCACAATATCCACTAAGCACTTATTGATATAAAATCAATGATTAACAAAACCTTTGCACAGTGGTGATGCCTTTAATAATTATTTCACAAGCCTGGACCCAGGTGTCATGATAATTACAACCAATAATGGCTCTAATACCTTTTGAATTGATTACCATGGATTTGTTCATACTTGCCAAGACAGAAATAAGCCAAAGACCGCTGCAGTTATTTTGATTTGTACCTGAAAGGTTTTCTGCCTTTAGAAAGATTCTTTAAATTAGAAGCAAGTCTAATAATGTGCATTTTTTGGCCAGACTTTATAAAATAGACATGAATAGTGCACAGCACACAAAATATTTTTTTTAAAAATAGATAGAAATAACTAAAACAATTTTACGTAATGAACTGTAAAACATGAGTAAGCTGTGAACTGCAGCACCACTTAGGCTAAAAACAAGATAAAATTCAGGTATAGAAATTAATTATCAAAAGTAACAATTACTTTTCCTTCTTTTGATCCAACTTGCATAGTATTTGTCTTTGGAAATAAGCATACTGGGTACTGTGCAGTGAAGGAGGCTGAAAGGGGTATCAAATTTCAATAGTGTCTTATTTGTTAGTACAGAGTGAAAGAGCAGGGGACCTTTTTTCTATATAAGTGATATATAAGTGATTTCAATCATTTATTCCTCCACAATGTTTTTGAAGATTAGCAGTACTCGAATAATATTTCAAGTTTTAATATTACACAAAGCTCTTATGGTTGTGACACCCTCAGATCAGCAGATATGGTGATATGTGGATGATTTACCAACTGATAAAAAAGCATATGCGCTATGCACCTTAGAAGATGTGGGCTACAACATCCAGGTGTAGTATTTGTATTCCAAAAATTACAACATTCACATTCTGAGTATCAGTAATAAAAATGCCTAATGTGTTTATCAGGACTTCCCAACTTTACTTTTAAACATCTAATGAGACAGCAGAAAAATAGATATATAACATTAAGTCATCAATATAATGGGGAAATCAAGTCATTAAACCCTCCTTTTATCTCGTCTAAATTTAAAAAAACATTTTGAGGTGTCTAACTTCAGGTTTGCACCTGTCTGGAGTCCCTACACAGTCAGGGAGAAGAAAGAGAGAGAGATTGGGACACCCAATAGCAATAGTGCCATGAAGGAAGGTGACCTTTAGCTTCTCAGCAACCTCTGAGGAGGAGCTGTGAAGTGTTACCTAAAACTAGATAGACATTGTTCTCATTTTGACCCAAAGCTTCAAATTTACTGATGCATACAGGCAACCAGTAGCCTGTGCCACATCTAATTTTCTACGTATCCCACAGTTCAGCAGGCCTAATAGTCCTTGGTGAAAACTATTGGAAGAAGCTGACTTTAGAGACGCTAGGTAAATTAAAACCGCAGGACTCATTCCCAGTTGATAGTAGAGTAATTAATAGATTACTGAAATAAACATAGTTCAAGTATTATAATTATAACTGTAATACTCTTAGGGTATTCGAATAGTACAAAGGCACAGGCCTCATGATTCATTCAGTTCCTTCAGATATCACTGAACCCCAGAAAAGATGCCACCAGAACAAACAATTAGCAGACAGATACTTCATCCTTTGCCATTTGGTCCTGCCTGGCCATAACTGCTGTTCCAGAAGAGCATCATGAAGCTGTGGGTCTCACACAGAACTCTGCACCATCTGCCTGCCCCAGGAGAATGCTTTAGAGTATCTCAAAACAACAATAAATGCCTATATTTTGGCAAAAAAATTGTGTATGCACACTTTACTGCAAGCCAATAGAATCACTGAACAAACACATAGCTACCTTATGAGAGCCGAAGGAGCAGAATCTGATCCAGACATATTTTGCTATTTGCACCCCATGGGATGAATTTGTGCCAAGTACCTTTAAAATGCTGTCTATGGACTCTCTTCCCTTCTCTTGAATTAGAGTGACTCTTTATCTGAAAGGAGAAACAGGATAGATATGATCTAATTTACATTTAAAATATACCAGGATTTGTGGTTAAGGGTGTAAAACAATACACATTAAAGGAAATGTCAAAGCCATTCATAAAGTAAGATCTCTTTATAGGTTGCAATATAAGCAGAGATTGTATCAAGTTGTTATTTTTTCTACATTATGTTTATTGCAAATTTTATAAATTCTCATTTCATATTAATATTCAGTATTTGTACAGTATGTGGACACTATGTAAACATGAATGTTCACATTGTCATGTTGTTATGACAATTTGGTTCATTTTTTATAACTTCCATAAATTATCTATGAAACTGCAAACTAGCTTTATCACTGGCATCATCATCTTCAGAAGCATATTAAATATTTTGTGAAAAGTGTATCAACATAAAGGAACAAAGGGAATAGCTCATCATATTTGATTATTTTATGATATATTTATATAAATACTTAGTATGGTATGTTTGATGACTGCAATCAGGTACCTGGGACAAGATCAGAACAAAAAGCTTTACAAGAGTGTCAGTTCAATAATGAATTTAAATCACTGAGAATTTCCAAGTGAAAACAATAAGATTATTATATCTGTGTAATTTCTGGCTTTGGTGTAAGTGCTCTGGGACTGGCACCAGCATGCTTTGAACTGCTGTAGTGACCTGGTAGACCTTTTGCTCCTGGAGATTCATTTTAGTGGTCTAATGTCTCTGGATAGATTTACCCCATGAGTCAAGGGTTGAGAAAATTCATTCATGTTCATGCTTGTAAGCCCCTGGGACCAAGCACATGTAAAGAAGAGCCTATGATGTTGCATTAGATTTTAACAGCAGGAGCATCATCACCTTTCTGGCATTTTCTCTTCAAAGAGAGACAAATATAAAGCACTTTCGTCTTACGTGAAAAGCTTAAAAATGCTACAGACAGGCCTGACACCAGAGTTTGTCTATAATTGAATGGCAATCTCTCCACACAGCAGAAGTTTCAAAGTAACCAAGCCTGCCTGTTGCTTGCCAGCAAGTAGGAAAGTGTGAAGCTATATGAATAATCTGTCCAACCAGTTGAATAGGATTTTATTGTTATAAGACACCATTTGGCATGGGTACTTACCCACTCAAAATCGTGTTTCATTTTAGAATTTATGTTTTGTTAATTAAATTAATTAATTTGTTTTACTATGGAATGCTATAGATAGGTTCTATTGGCTTAGAAAATGGAAACACTTCCTGGCTAATTGGCCAGAACCAGTTCATACTGCCTAATTATTAGCTGATGAGACAATAACCATCTTCTTTTTAAATATCTCACACCATTTTGAGAAGTTTTAATGCAGTTACACACATACATATTCCTTGACACATAATAGACAAGCAAGGAAAGCAAGTAATGTAATTTTCAACTTTTTTGTCAGTAGTAGTATAACAGAGTTCCCGCCCCAAGCATGATGCAGAGAAAGAGATGCCAATAAATCTCTTTTGTTTCTTCAGGATAAATGAATGAAACTCTGAGGGATTTTGGCAAGTTAGTATGGTTTGCTACATATCAGTAACTTTCATTGTAGAGGAAGCTCAAACGTCACTGAAAATTACTAGGCACCAAATTAATCTGAAATCAGCAGGAATTGCACGCAATGTCACTGAAAGAAAGGTGAGGCTGTGCCTTAATTTATATTATTGACATATGTTCCAGGTGTGCCTAAACAAAACCTTTCAGGATAAACAAATCAGTATTTGCTTTGCTGGAAAACTTCTAACTAGCTTTACTGCCGATCTATGCTTTCCACTGGCCTGTTGCTAGACCAAAATATTTGACAATATGTGGGCTTCAGACAATATGGGGGTTTCAAACCACCAAAAGATGATGTAGATTTACTTGTGTGCTCTTCCTTATTCCACTGTGATGACAGATTCCAATTTGTCAGCACCAAAACACAGTGTCTTCAATATGCAGGCACAGGTCCGGGACATTTAGAAGCACCATGCCAGTGCACACTCATTTCACATGACTCAAATGCCAGTGATTAGCCACCACTGTTGCCCAGGGTGCCAGGAAATGTTTTACCATTGCGACAAGGAAAGCACCACCAAGCAGACCTTGTGGAACCAAATTCACAGTACCAATATGGGACCATCAGTGGTTTTTAAACTTATTCCTTAAGAGATGTCACCCCATGTTTTGACATGGACTTTGAAAACAACATTGTTCTAGGAAATTAATTATTCAAATAGTTTGAGTTATTGCAAGCAAAATACAGTCTTATGGCTTTTAAGTGGTGTCTTAGTTTGGGGCAAATTTGGGAGGAAACCTCCGAAGGGGGGTTTCCTCTGGAAAGCTAACTTAAACTACCCCTCCCCCCTGCCAGTCTGGGAAAATAACTTTCTCAGAGAAAAAGTGGAAAGAACTATTTCTTTAATAAACAAAATACTTAGAAGCACAGGGAATGAATAATAAGACAATAAAATGAACAATAAGACCTTTTGCTGCTCTGAGTAGGGAAAACTGAGAAAGTCTTTGCTGTGGGTGTTCAGCTCACTCAGTCTTCACCAATCCCAGTCCGTCCGGAGGTCCAGGCTTAGGGTGGGGGGGAAGGGGCCGCAGGTGCGAGACCTTGGTGCTCCTCTGGGTTTTCTTCAGTCTAGGGCAGATTTAAACAATCCCAAGAAAAAAGGAAAAAAAAACAGTCCAGGGAACTTCTCTGCCTCAGCTAGCTAAACTAACTAAAAGCACAGGAGATCTCTGTCCCACCGCTGTCCGTGCCTCCACGAACCGGAGTCAGGAGAGGAATGCGTGGGAGTCCGGCAGTATTTTCAAAACAAAAACTTCACGTATCTTCTTCTTCTCCTGGTTCACCGTCAGACTGTTTTAAAGGTACAGAACTCAATATACATCACAAACAGGACAGACGACTGGGGATACAGGCATTATAAAGTCACCCTAGGACAAGTGGTAAAAACCATCACACTGAAGAAATACTAGGATGCTAAAGGAGAATACAGCAATCTCTGTAGGCATCTATGGAAACAGATGAACACCTTTTACAAAACAATGGTCAAGGAAGGTTCTTGTGGAAATCTTTACTGGTCTGCTGTATTGGGTTCACATAGGCAGGTTTTTGTAGCAGACAGGCTACAGAGGTCGCTTCTGTGAGAAGCTGTTAGAAGATTCCTCCATGTTCAACAGAGCCAATGCCAGGAATCTCCTGGATGGATGTGCCACCAGTGGTGGTAATGCCTCTGTGATAACACACTTAAGAAGGTAAAAAAAAGTTATTGCACAGATGTAATTGCAACCAGAAAAGAGAGAAGCGAGAATATGTCAGAGGAACAACTCAATGGACAGCAAGGTCAGTGCAGGAGGAAGGGAAGAAGGTGCTCCTTCTGGAGGAGAGATTCCCCGCACACAGAGGTGAAAATTCTAGTGAGGCAGCTGTGCCCCTACAGCCCTGGAGGACCACCAGGATGCAGAGGTCCATCTGCAGTCCATGNTGAACACCTTTTACAAAACAATGGTCAAGGAAGGTTCTTGTGGAAATCTTTACTGGTCTGCTGTATTGGGTTCACATAGGCAGGTTTTTGTAGCAGACAGGCTACAGAGGTCGCTTCTGTGAGAAGCTGTTAGAAGATTCCTCCATGTTCAACAGAGCCAATGCCAGGAATCTCCTGGACGGATGTGCCACCAGTGGTGGTAATGCCTCTGTGATAACACACTTAAGAAGGTAAAAAAAAGTTATTGCACAGATGTAATTGCAACCAGAAAAGAGAGAAGCGAGAATATGTCAGAGGAACAACTCAATGGACAGCAAGGTCAGTGCAGGAGGAAGGGAAGAAGGTGCTCCTTCTGGAGGAGAGATTCCCCGCACACAGAGGTGAAAATTCTAGTGAGGCAGCTGTGCCCCTGCAGCCCTGGAGGACCACCAGGATGCAGAGGTCCATCTGCAATCCATGGAGAGGACCTACACTGGAGGAGGTGAATGCCTGAGAGGAAACTGTGAACCCATGGGAAGTCCATGCTGGGACCTGTGGACCCATGAATAGAGGATCCCATACTGGAGCAGTTTTTCTGGCAGGACTCATGACTCTGTGGGGAACCCATGCTGGAGCAGGCTGTTCCTGGTGGACACCCATTGAAAAGTGACCCATTGTAATATTTTGTGGAGAACTGTTTCCTGTGAGATGGACTTGCATTGCAGAAGTCCATGGAGGACTGTCTCCCACTGGGTCGACCCCACACTACAGCAGTGGAAGAACTCTTCTCTCTGAGTAGCTGCAGGGACAACCTGTCTGTAACTCCCACCTCCCATCTCCTTACACTGCTGAGGGAGAAGAGGTACAGCTTGAAAAGGAGGGAGGGGTGGGGGTAAGGTATTTGTAAGATTTATTTTGCTTCTCATTACCCTGCTCTGATTTTGTTAGTAATAAAACCATTTAAATCTCCAAGTTGAGTCTGTTTTGCCCGTGAGAGTATTCTGTGTGTGATCTCTGCCCCTTATCTCAAATGAGGATCTCAGCCTTTGTTATATTTTCCCTCCCTGCTCCACTTGTGGAGGGGAATGGCAGAGTATTTTTGGTGGGTGCCTGGCATCCAGCCATGGTCAACCCTCTATGCTACAAAAATTGAAATTATGTAGGACATTAAAGATTTACTTAATGTGAATAACTAGGTATATATAGGCGATATCCATAGAGGTAAAGATGCCATATGGAGCAACCTTGACAGACTTGAGAAGCGAGCCAACATAAACATCAAGCTATTCAAAGTTCTGCACCTGAGTTGGAGCAATCACCAGTTTCAATACAGACTGAAAAATTAGTAGATTTTGACCAGCCCTGCAAAGAAGGAATGGGGGATATTGGTATATGAAAAACTGGGGCCAGCAATGAGGACTCACAGCTAGGAAAGCCAACTGTATTTTGAGCTGCAACTAAAGCGTGAATGGAAGGGCAAGGGAGGTAGGTGATTGTCTACCTCTACTCTGCCCTTCTGAGACCCCACTGGCAGTACTGGGTCCAGCTCTGGTGTCCTCAGCACAAGGAAGATATGGACCTTTTGGAGCAGGTCTCCTTGAAAATCATGAAGATTTGATGTTTCTACATTAAATTTCCTTCCAATTGTTTGAGTTTTAAAGTGTTTGGTCTAAAATTAAATGCATGCATCATGCTGAAGCCAAATGCATAAATCATGCAAAGCAGGGAAGACCTGATGGTTTTGACCAGCGCTAATTAACGTTTCTACTGTTGGTTACCTTATATTTTTTCTTTTGAGGAATGCAATTCAATATTTTGTTAAAATTAGTCTCCTGCTTATCTATATTTGCCCATGCTTTATTGTGTTACTAGTTCTACTACACACCCCAAATAAGTAATTTCCTTATAGTTCTATTAATAATGCTAGAATCAGTTTTTGTTTGTACTGGGTAGGGAGTATAGGGAATGTGTTGGTTTTTATTAATGAACAATGCCAGAATTCCTTCACAAACTCCAGAGAATTTTAGAGCATTATTAGAAACTCATTCACAACCACATATGAATCACTGTGATTTCCCTGAGCAAGAATGCTTTACTCTGAGTAGGTATTATAATAACTGTGCCACTAGCAAACATCACCCTGTTGTTTTGCTCTCTATCCACATCTGCTTGCCAGACTGTTCAGTAACTGTTTCTCTCTGCCTCTGCTCAACTATTCTGACTCCTAAATCTTAGGGAATTTAGCCAACCAAAATTTTAAATTCCCTCTTGCTAATGCCCAGAATACTAACACTTTTAATCTGTTTTCAAAAATCAGGTGAAATCAATGAATGGCCCCTTATTTGACATCCTTTCCTCAAAAATTTCTGAAAAATATATCTCCTAATTTCTTAATTCCAGTATCCTAGAAAGTTCTAAGAAGATTCCTTGTGAGCTCAAACAGAAAATCCTTCTCGATCCAAGAGGAAACAGAAACGACAGACAAAATAATATCACAACTATGCAGACTATCCCATATTCATCCATCTATCCATGGGATTAAGTTAGAAACAGCCTTTAGCTCTTGTTACAGATGAAAAATAGAGGAAAAGGCATTCTTCTGAAGATGATTCAGCCCTCAGTCAGGCTGCTTGATTGTTAACAGTCATTTAGCTTCTGTGCTGCTTTCAGGGCCATAAAAAACAACCACCCCCCAAAAAACAAAAACAAAAACAAAACAGAAAAAGACCCACCCTAAAAAAACAACAACCACCAAAACTTAAAACAATAGTGCTCCCTATTTAGATGTGATGAACCTGCAACTAGGCAGGACAAATCTAGTCCTGAGTGCTGTGGGATGTACAACGTAAGTTGAATAAACAATGAAAGACTTATTTTCCATTAAGAGCTTGACATTTACAAAGTGACTGCATGACATATCATGTCATGTGTTATGAACTTTTAAAATAAAGATCCAAGCTGAGCACACATTCAGGAATTGCATTAAAGAAGTTTGTATTTTATATTAAACTCACCATTACTAATTACCCACAAAGAGCCTGGAGGCTGTCTTACTTCTTTTTCTTTCATCACATCATTATGACAAGTATGTTTTTGCTCAAAAATAACAAATAGTATATTGTTTTTATATTGAATTAATATTATGTATTTCCACAGCAACTTCTTTCACTCTCTGAGGAAGATCTCAACCTTGCTACTCCTCAAGGGAGCACAAAGATCCCTTCCATTCCAATGTTGTGGAAACCAGGAAATGGCTAGTCTCAACTGAGATGCCAAATTATTCCTCCTTTCTAGAGTTCAGCTATGTTCCCACTGAAGTATAATAATAATTGAAATTATATAATTCCATTGAATTCCTTTACTGACTCATTTTTTTTTACCTTGTTCTGAATTCCCCTGGATTTTCTTTTAATATATAAAACAGAATCTATTTTCCTTTGCAAAATATGTTTGGAGTTCTATTAATGATTTTGCTAATGATATTCCTTTTAGATGCTAGTCAGACAAGTTCTCACTTTTAGAACAAATGTTTATGGCAATGTCAGACATGCAGTTAAAGTCCTGACTCAAAGAAAATAGAGATTGAATGGAAAATACTCTGTGACCTGGGATGATAATTAGAAGGTAGTATGACTAAGAGGATTCACTGTGTCAGGATTCACCAGGTCCCCCTGTCCTGAGAAGTAAAACTTTGCTACTGGGCCATGTTAGTTATCATTTATAGAACTAACTCTGATACCCAGGAAGATTTGTGAGAGCAAAAGTAGATTATTTTGACCTTTAGGTCCTTTCCCTTTCCTGCTACTCTCTTTTCCATGTGTGGACTTTTCACCTCTGTCACAGTACCTTGCAACAACATACACACCTCACATAGCAGAAACTCTTTTACAAAATACCACTTCAGTCCTGCAGATTTGTGTGCCTCCCATGGAAGCAGCCTCGCTGCAGCTCAGTGTAAAGGCATGATGGGTGTCGTGGGCTTGTATCAGCCATGGCACTGTGCAAGTGTAGGAAGAGAACAAAGGCTGCCCGATCCTCTACACAGATGATACCAGACACCTCCAGAAGACTCATGGCAGGACCCAGCAGCTAAGCTGGTGTCACCTATGGGAAGACATATTAAATAAATGACAAAAATTATAGACACAGAGAGGAGAGAATAAAAAATATATAAAATTAAATAAAATTTTAAAAAAACCAACCTGAGGGGGAGAAACAGCAGAGAGGTCTGACCAAGGTCAGAGCAGAAGCAGGAGGTAGAGATTCTCAAGTTGAGAGGCAGTGGATATTTCATGAAGGGTAAAAAAAAGAGCTCCATTGAGAATCCATGCTGGTTTAGAGGAAAAGTATGAAGAGGAAGAGGAGAAATAAACTGACATGTACAGATTATAGTCCTCATTCTCCACTTCCCATTCTACCACATTACACAAGTAAATGAGATGGGAGTAGAGGAGTGACGTTGAGCCTGGGCAATGGAGCAGAAAAGTTATAGCTGTAATGTTTGTAATTTTATTTTGCTTGTTTATCACTATCCAAAACAATTTTAATTGTCAATAAATTAATTTATCTGAAGACAAGTCTGTTTTGCCAGTCATTGTAATTGGTAAGCAATCTCCCCATCTTTACCTCTGTCCACAAACATTCTTCTACATGGTTTTCCTTTTATCTCCTCTCATCTTACTGAGGCAGGGGAAAAGGGTGAGGGTTTGAGTGGGAATTTGACTGTTATTAATGGTGAACCCACTGCTGAAATCAAAATGTTTTCAGGTACAAGATCTGCTTTATCAAGGTGTGTAAAATCATCTGGAATAGGAGGTGTGGAGGGCAAGATGTTAAAAGTAATTTTTCCTCCATATAATTGTGGAGAAAAAGACTTTGTCCTGACAAAGTGAAATTTCAGTTGATCAATTTACTAATTTCAGCATTCTTCTTTCTTCTGCGATGTGCTGCCAAACTGCCATATTTGATTACTTCTGTTTCCACACTGATAGCCTCTCTGACTCTTTAGCTTCACCTGACTTCTCATTTCCTTTCCAGTGTTGGTACTATCTGACCTGCTCTTTATCAAATTATGCTTCCACTTCATACTCTTCACTACAGAATTTTCTTTATTTTTATATCTCATTCTCAACTATTTGTCCCTTCATTTGTTCCTTTGCAATTTGTGAAGCTCTGAGGGCCACAACACGTCTGAATTAGCCTTGTAAAACTTCTAATATTGTGGATTGCTCTTGAGAAGACTTTTTGCATACTGTTGCAATAAAAACATTTTGCATACACTATTGAAAGTACCCTGTGTAAATCTAATCCTCCTAGCAATCTTCAGGACAGGAAAGGCAAAAGCAAATGGAAGAAATGTAATGTCTGAGTGGGATTTGTGTTTCAAGGTCAAATATATAAAACCAGTAGCAATCTGATAAATTATTGTTTTGACAAAAATGCAGGGAAATAATTAATAACACTGAATAACTTGAGGTGTTTGCATTGTTGGGAGTTTTTTTCACCAAGGTTATCCATGTAAAATTTATTTCAAATCCTCTTTCCTAAGTGTCTTTGGATAATTGGCATTATTGTATAACATCATAAAATAATATTATTAATTTCCCTCAAAACTGGAAGGAGAAACATCTTTGAGAGGTTTAAATTAGAAAAGGAAGTGATATATATTTGCAAAGTCATGAGACACAAAGGCAGATATAAAAGTATAAATGGGGTCAAGCAACCTGAACTAGTTATAAAGCAACCAGTTCATTTTTAAAAGGAAAATCAAATTAATAATTAATATTGTTTACCTGAGACAGGGAATCAGTGTGATCTGTAAGTCAAAAGCCTTATAGTATTTCTTGAATTGTACCTATGGTACCTCTGATTAAGATGTATGTCTCAGAATTTAAAAAACAAATAAACATACAAAAAACTTAACTTGATATTGAAAGAGTTTTTCCAATACAGAACAGCACTACTTTTCTTACTATTCATCTATGTGAACTTCTCTGGAAAATTTTTCTATACTTCTAATTTGACATATGAAGCAGGCATGCTGGCTGAGATGTAATAGCACAAGGAAATTGAGTAATAAACTTTCTGAGCACCAGGGGTGTTTTTTCCTATGTCCTTCTAGGGTCAATGTGTGGTTTTTCCAAAATTGTTTGCATGTTGTGTCTTGCTCCATAGAAGAATTACCATCCATGGTACATTAAGATATTTTTTGATCTGTGATTTTCCACGTTGCCATGTCTATGTATTATATTCAGATAAATCTTCTATGCCATCAACAGTTTTTGAACATAAGTCAAACATGTCCAGACTGGTCAGTCTATCCTTGAACTCCCAAGTAGGTATTTGAAAAAATCAGTGATCATTTTCCCTTTTTTCACTGAACAAACTGAATGGGATGCAGAACCCTTGATGATTTATTAAATGGCTCCATTGTAGTTGGAAATCTTACAGCAGCTGGCCAACAGCTGCAGCCTGCCCCAGCAGGCAGTACCTCAGTCTTCAATCTGTTGGAAGGATTCCACTTTATTCACAACTGTGCTTTTGGTTTTCAGTGGGGTGATCCCAAAATGCCCAGGCAGTTAGCTCCATTCATCCAGTCAAAGGCATTAAATAATACAGCCGCAACATTCTCTTAACACGGTCTAACTTCTCTGCATGAACAACCCCTTCTTGTTTTTATAATAAGCCCATGGAGAGTGCAAGTGTAGTCATTCATAATGTTCTCAGCTTAATATCCATTTAGAGTTTGTGAACTTTTTCATTATATGATTCTGTGCATGAAACTTTTATTTTTTAGTTTCTATGTATGCCTGAAATAAACAGGATTGCAACAGTGGACAAGCAATAGCCTGTTCAAAAATCACACTAAATTTATTGGACTTGTGATTTCAGGAAAAAAAAAAAAGAGAGAGAGAGAGAGAAGAAAGAAAATAATGTTTGGAGAATGGACTTCTGATTGTTCACACCGATGTTGGATAATACAGATTCAAACACATTCTCATTTGGTAGAGCATGCTGTAGCCTCCACTATTAGCTCTTCTTACAGAGTTAAGCATGGAAGTCATTGCTGATTATGGGGAAATTTGTCCTTTTTCAGATAGAAATTGTATCATTCATAATATACATTGATCTTCTCTCATGTACTTTATTTTGTCTAAAAGCATATGCCGGTACATGGTGTCAGACACAGCTGATTGGCCTTTGAACACTGCATCTGTGCCCCTATCACTTTCAAACCCAACTTCAGCAAGTTGAATGATGTTCAGTGCTCAGCCAGGACATACTTTTTCAAGTGTAACTCAAGCTTGCTTGGAAAGAAGGTGTTGCTCAGCCATTGGTGACAGACAATTTATAAATTACTTCAGTGCTTTATCTTTAAAATCATATATTAAAGGCATTGGCTTGATGGGGTTTGGCTCTGGAGCATCCTTCCCTCTTTAGAAGTGCTGTAACACAAGTTTGTAACAATTTCTTAAGGGTTGTCTGGGTTGTCTCTGTAGCTTAGCATAAGTTATACAACTGGATCAGCCAGGCATTTGTCACTGGTTCCAAATGTTATCCCTGAAATAAGTCTTTACTTTAGGCAGGTTCACTTGCAGTGTAATGTGAAAATGGTATGTATGATGGGACAGCCACTGGATCCAAAACTTTTCAGCTTGTCAGCCAAGTGTTCCTGCTTCAAATTTTACAAACGGCAGAGGAGCAGGTGTGGTTCAGGTGTCTTAGATGGAGATCCTTTTGCTGGTCAAGAAACATTACTCATACCTGGTTATTCACATAGAAAAAAAAGTGTGCCAAGGAGAAGCTGCGACTACTTGAAGCATGAGTATGATCTAACTTTCCAAATGCTAATTCACTAAGTCTTAGCAGACCTTTCAGAAACTGCTGGAACTGAATCTGTTTTAAATTATTCTATTTTAAGTGATCACCAGAGTCTAGTCTGACATTCTGCATAAGACAGGCCAAGGAATTTCTGACTGAGTTCTCCAGACCACAAATCCCTTAGATCCATTAGACCTTCATATCTTTGTCATGCAACTGCAAAATCACAAAATGTTTGTGGGGTGCTTCCAGGTTGTGAGTTTGTGGTTTTAAATCCAGACCTTTAGTTATTTAAGTAATAATATATTTTCATTAAAAGTTTTATGGAAAACTATTGCAACGTGCTAAAATTTCTTGCTATGGAGAAAGGGAATTAAACCAACTATTTCCTGTAAGAATTTCAAGAAAATAATCTTGTATTTGAGCTTTGAAGTATTGTTGTCACTAAGTTTTTACGCACATTTCCTCTTCACCTTGTAAGGCATTTTCAATAGGCATCTTATCCTGGCAGGACTGTAGGTGAAATGGACTTCTGAATTCAGCCAGAATGGCCAGTCACTTTCCTGCATGGCAAATGGGAACAGCAACAAAAAAGACATGTGTACTTCTTTATTTAAAAGTGTAATTTTAAATCTTTATTTTCTCCTAAACATGATTAAAAAAATCCCTCATAGAAGTCCAGAAATTCTAAAAAAGATAACGCCAGGTGTTTTGAGGGAAAGCTATGGGAACAGATGGCCTTACTGGAGGAGGTAAAATAAAAATTTCTAGATGCTATATTTGAAACCTGGTGAAGAAGAGCAGCTGAATCTGGAGGATGGTGCCAGTATCTACCCTCTGATTTGAGTGAAGAACTTGACAGAAGTGCAGAACCAAAGCAATAAGGTCTGTATTCCTTCTTATTTCCAAAAATCATACTGAAGGCTGAGACCAAATTAATAATATCACCTTCACCTTCACATGACTTCATGTGCGCTACCATGCACGGCCTTGTTCCCTGCAATTGTATAAGTCTAAAAGCTTCCATTGAGCCAGCACATGTAATCTCCACTGCTGGCACCAATTATGCTTGGCATTGTATCCAAACACCCACTTTGCACCAGATCTGTCAGTATCAAAGCCATGAGGCTGGAACTTTTCCTGTGCTCTGGAATACATTGATTCAAATAACTCGTCAAAGCTGTAATTACAAGTAACTGTTATATCTGCATGCTTCTTTGGGACTTGGTGTCATGAGAGCCTAGAAAGTTAGGATTAGGGCAACAACAATACCAAACATGCCATGCCGCGCCAGACCATACCATACCACACCACACCACACCACACCATACATAAGGTCTGTTGTGCAAATGGCATTCTGTACCTCAGGCACTTTAGGGCAGCAGGCTGCTGCACTCTTGCCATGTTGGTCTATGGTTGAAAATGGTAGCATATATATCCTTTTAAAGTCTATATGCTCTTAAGGGTTTATACATATAAAATAAACATGCACGTCATTTTTAGGGCTTTAAATAGACATGCAGACACACTTAAATCATATTTGTAAAGAGTGGTCTACACTCTGTGGAGGCAAGTAGACCTATGAGACAGATAACAGGTGGGATCTGGGGAGGAGTACAGAAGGAGCAATGAGATGAAAAGGCTCCTTGATTATCCACATGGGTAACCAGCAGGATGTTCACCTGTGGTCCACATGATACACTTTGCTGTTCACCCAGCAACCTGTAAGAAGTCCTGGTGAAATTCATGGGCCACTCATTCAGCAGGCAGATTTGCATGTGCACATTTACCAAGGAAGCTCTTAGGGTTTGGTTGTACCTTTCACCCTGGCTGGTGCAGAGCACAGTCACACAGCTAAAGAGCCCTTTTGGTCACAGTAGGTCTGCACCCTTTCCCGCTCTGCAAAATAGATCCTGTGCAGCAACAACATTGACTACTAGTCCTCACCATGTGTCTTGTGCCCCTACATTATAAAAATCAGGAAGAAGACATGAATATACAACAAAATGTTAGGTCCTCTCTCCGAAAATATCTTGGAATGCTCTTAGCAGAGTCAAAATTTAATCATAATAGCTACGCGAGTTGTTTTGTAGATTGTTCAGAAGAATGAAAGCTGTATAACTAAGAATTGAAAAGTACAATGAGATATGTATTTCTGAAAATAATTTTAGGGCATTCAGTCCAGCTGTGCATCTCTTTCGTTGGCTCTTAAACACAAGTAGTCAATTATGTGAAATATTCAAACAAGAGACATTGTCTTTGAAACTTGCAACATTGTTTACTTACAGCTCTGTTCTTTCATATTAGCTTGCATTACTACAAAATGGAAATAAAATATTTTTTACTACAGCTATATATCCACAGTAAGAAAAATGGGTTGCATTGCAAAAAATGGCCAAACTGATGCAAGCTCTTTCAAATTTCACACATGTGGCAACTGCATGTTATGGTTTGATAGACATGAAAATAACAATCAAAATACCAGCTTAACCCTCCTGTCTTGTATTACTCACCTCTCTCTTTTGTTCAAAGCTTTCAACTGCCCTCCCCTTTTAAAAAGGACTTGCTTCCCTGAGGTTTTCCCAGTTTATTTCCTTAAATCTTGCCTCCCCCTGCTGGTTGTGCAAAACTGAATTTCTGACTAAAAAAAGCGCTGTCCCAGAGGTAATTGATGTGAGACAATCACGATCAATAAGAAAGTATATTCCCAGTCTTTGTTCTGAAGTAGCAACATCAAATCTCCGTATATGCAATGGAGGCTCTTGGACCTCTTTCAAGCCACATCTTTGCTTATCCAGAAAGAGCAAGATCCATTTTCCTCTCAAGCATGCTAGTGGTGTTTTTTGGATTTGCTCGTGTTTTTAATTCGTATGGGTTTTTTGGTTGTTTGGAGTTTGGTTGGTTGGTTGGTTGGTTTTCTGGGGGGGTTGTTTGGTTTGGTTTTTCTTTTTGTGTGTGAAAAGGGCAGTGCAATAATTCTGTAAATAGAAGGTTCCACCTATCTTTTAATAATTGGGTAAAGTTAGAAGAAAACATCAGCGGGCAAAGAATTATTTTTGGTTTCACATCCAGGATGACTGAATGCCCATAGTGTAAGTTGGTGCATTTTCTAATCTGCTAAAAATTTACAGAACAGCCAGCAATTTCTTTCTGTAAAGTCTTAATTAGCTTTAATTTCCATAGGTATATTTATACCTATTTTCACCAATTTGTTCAGTATTCCTTTATGCTTATAGAACCACTATAAGAACATCTAGACTGTAAAAATGTTTTGCTATTTCAAACATATACGAACCACAGGATGTATAATTTTCAGAACTACGTCTACATGGGCTGCAATTTACATTAAATTGCTGTTTTGGTTAAATGGCACCTTAGCTACCAAGCAACTCTTTGAATAGTTGTTTCTTTAATTATTATTTAATTTTGTGGTTATGACTGGTTTTCAGTTAAAGAGGGTACTACTGACAAATTCAATTAAAGGAAAATAGAGGACTTAATGGTCCATGCTAATGATTCATTTCATACATAATATTTTATCATTTTCTGTGCAAATTTATAATGAGTGCTTAGTTTGTATTAATAAATGCTTACATTCAGTCTACATAAACTATAGTGATTAAAATATTTTGCTAATGATATCTGTTGATAAATGCTTTTAAAACAATTAGGTCTTTTACCTTAAAGTACTTTATCAGCAAAAATTTATACAAAAATGCATATTTTGTCATTAAGAAGGAAACACAAGTATAGGAACGTAATAACATATCCATAAACAACACCTCTGATATTAAAACAGCTCATGATATGCATCTGCTACACTCAGGAAAACAAAGTTTGAAGAATTATAGCAATCAGTTCAATATGCTGTCTGATTTTATAGTATCACAAGAAGAAGAAGGAATTTGATAAATCACCTTTTCAGGTATCTGAAGTAAGAAGAAGTACTTCTCGATTTCACAGCAGAGTCAGAAATTTTAGCTTCTAGTGTTTCTAAGTAGTGTGTGTAGGAGTGAAAGGGTGGGTAAGTAGCTATTACAGTCTCAATTTTACATTTTGCATCCTCACTGATGAAGATAGATTGTCTTCCGAAGTGAATAAAATCATAATTTACAAACATTTAAGTATATTACATACTTTTTTAAGATACCATGCTGTTTCAGGACAATTTTGTTTTCATGGCTTTTTCTTGCACTGAGAAATTAGTGCACAATCATTTGCTTTAATAAAGAAAGCTATTAGCTTCAATGGTAAAACAGACATATTGTAGTTGCTTCTGCAAAATGCTTGACTAGTACTATTGGAACTTAAAATATGGGGTTTTTTTTCAGGATTAAGGGCACAAGAAAGCAAACAGAAGGGAGGGTCTGAAGATTTTTATGATCAAAACAATAATTTGAGAACATAAGTCAATGCAAATTCAAGAGAAGTCCCATTCCTAAATCACTTACATAATTTCTCAATACCCTAGTGACTTCTTCATTTAATTTTAGGTGGTGACAGTGGTTAAAGATTGAGAAAAGTGAGTTACAATTAGTTTAACTTCATGAGTCTTGACAGTACTGAAATTCAGTATGCCATTTGGAAGTTGCTGACAATTCTTCTATAAAAGGTGAAAAAAAAAAAAGGTGCCAGATTTCTTCTTTGAAGCAAAAGATTTCTTAGATCCTTGCCTGAAGAAACTCTTTATTTTGGCAGTCACAGCCAAAATCTTTGTGATTTTTGTTTCTGAAACTTCAACTGCAAAATCTGTTGATACTGAAATCTGATGTTATTTACATTTCTCAGTAGTAAATAATACGAATTTAAGAATGAAAAAAAGGTCAGGATTATCAGGATCAGTGCATGACAATCAGAAGCTTGAGTTTATTTTCCTTTGTCAAATAGTGATGGTAACGTGTTTTTCATATTCCATCAATAAGCAGTGAAGTTACATTCTTTCCTCTATATGCTTCAGAGCTTCATACACGGTCCTTTTAGTACTCCTATGAATGTCAGCAAAAGCAAAATGTTCTTTGGCCATGCTCTTTTTGTTCCTGGCTATTTCCAGAGAAAGGAGCTGAAAACTAAGATTCGCTTGTCAAGTACAAGCAAGCAACCTCCACAACAATATCTGGAAATGGCGGCACAATCTACGTCCTAACTGGATGTGTTTTTGCACATAGGAGACCTACAAATGTAGACGACATAAAAGGTCTACAAATAAACTTGTTCTGTATGATGCATTGTCATCCCCTACTTCAAATTTCAGTTAAAATTTCATCAATTTGTTTTGCTATGTAGTCTCTGATTTCTTGCCAAAACCTCGGTGAGACTGACTGACCTGGTGGTGTCCCTGAAACATCATCACGAGATTGACAGCCCCCAGTAATCCTAATTTCAGACAACTAGCTGAAGGTGACCTAAATGGGTGCTTTGCCACCCACAGCCAATACCTGCTGACCTGCCTGGCTGTATAGAAGCTGATTGAGGCAGCTGGTGCCCAGTGCCAAGTCACAGAAAGGCAGAACAAAGGCTGGAGGAGGGTGACCTTATTGCATCCTCTGTTGTCTCTAGAGTTTAACCCATAAGGAAGTATTGTGAACAGAAGTTAGGAAGACTGTCATTACCCTCGTGTACTTCTTGAGGAAGTATTTTAGTACACAACTTGTTATGTATCTGTTTTCCCACTTAAAGTTATTCACGTACTGAAGGATTCCCAAGTGTTTTGCAAGTAAGGAAAGAAAATCACCTGTCAAGAAAAGTTGGATGTTTATTTTTTAAATTTTCTAAGGCATGGAGTGCTTACAGCTATCAATCAGGGAATAAGCCAAACAGGTGACACATTTTAAAGGATTCTTAGGCACTGCACAGACTTCAAGTGCTACACACTTGGCAGAGGGGTTATGTCGCATTCATAACTTGATGATCTGGGTGGATCCCTGCTGCAACTGATTACCAAGTAGTATAAGTTACTGTGAGTGCTTTAATGCAGCCTTGTAGCTTTTTCTTCTCAGCAAAGGGAGGCTGTGTCAGTGAGATAGGCAGCCTCTAGTAGCAAACTGCATGGAGAAATGCATGCAAGCATAGCCATCCCTCCTGCTGCCACTGACCCATGATGATTATCATAAAAATATTGAAAAGTGTTTTTAATTTTAATATTGACTGGTACAATCACTGAGAGATATTCTTAGGAATATTATCCTTTTTTTGTGGTTATGATCTTTGTTCCTGCAAATATATATTATATCATTATATTATATAATTATATAACACTGGTGTTCATTTTGTAGCACCCTCTGAAGCTCTCTTCAGGGGTCAGCAGTGTTTATTGCCATAGCACACTGGTTTTCCACATCTAAATACTTCTAAATATACTTTAAGGAATTTTTTTTTCATCACAGGTAGCCACCTCTACATTGAACATTCATATAGTAAAGACTGTGAGAGAAGACTCTTAGTTCTCTAAGATACCTTGTAAAAGATATATTAAAATGTATAGAGAACCTTATAGCAATGTCTTTGAAAGAAATAATTTTGAAATTGATTATTTTGAATGGTTAGAGGGAATTTCCCATAAAAGTACACTTTTGCTAAAAATTTTGTCTAATAAGAGATGCCATTCTAAGAGACAACGGAAAACATGTTGCTAAAGAAAAAATAACCATACTAAATTTTGCCACCTTTACTGAAGATTTCTAAATGCCTATGTTTCATATCTTTTGATATTGTTGGTATTGTTTGATAGGAAAGCTTTCTAACATGGAAAAACCACATGGGCTCAAATGCAAGTAATAGGAAAAGGCTGCAATATCTGCAATATCTCCCAGATTCCAGTACCTAACCTGTTAGATTATGACAGATTACACAGACTTCCCTGCTATATGATGAAGTTAGCAGACTGCTCATATGATCTCAGGCCCAGGGAATAACATCTGGAATCTGGTCTTCTAAAGTCTCCTGTTTTTTTTTTTTTTTGGTTTTTTTTTTTTTTTCCTCAGCTTGCAGTTGGAGTCATGGTACATTTTTCATTTTGGTGTCTACAGTTAAGTGCGATGAATTACACCCAAAAATTTTCTGGTTAGTCCAATAAGTAGCGCTGGGTTTAGTTCTGAAAATGCTGCTGTCTCCTGATCATTAAGATGTCCACCTCTTTCAATATCACTTTGATAACAAGATTCAGGCCGAATTTGTGCAAGGTCAATACTTCAACTATAATAACACCAGCTACCTCAGACTTATTTTCACAAGTCTGATAATGTGTTTTACAGAAAGGCATGGGAGCATATTGTCTGACTGCATTTTATTTTTCAAGGTATCTATCAGGTCTCTAATATGCTACTCAATTTTGTAAAATTGATATTTTGTTTCCAATCAACAGCCCAAGGAAGTTGATCAAACCTGGCTGAAGGCTTCAACACAGCCTGGGTCATTTGTATAGCATAAAATTTTACTAATTATTTAATTTTTTTAGCTGTACCATAAAAGACAATTTCAATTATTTTATGGTAGAAAACAGATGTTGGTGAATTTGCATGGGCTAATTAACTTTCTACAAATACCTCACTGTGAGTTCAGAAAGCTTCAATTGCAAAAATTAAACATATCAAAAGAACACGGTCTAATATGCCGAAAACAAAGTAGAATTGTCTGAAATGTGAGCAACATATTAATGGTTATTCAGAAAATGAATTCCATTGGGGTTTTTTTATGTGAGCTGCATTAAAAAAAAAAAAGAAAAAAAAAAAGAGCTTTTTTTTTTTTCTTTTATAACTACAGCACCACAAAAATCAGCCCAAAAGTCCCACGGGTGTTAATCTGCAAATAAGGTGGGGACTCCTGTATTTGTCCCTGAGCAAACACACAGTATCACTTTAGCAGCCCCTCCAGTCAGTGCAGTTGTCTAAAGGATTGAAATGAAAGTTCAGGCCTTTTCCTGCAGCTAGCAGAATCTTTCTAACAGGGTGCTCTCTCCACGAATAGATCTTCTCCCCTCTGTTCTTCAATCCACTTGTTGGACCAATAATGTCTAGGAAGACAATCATTTCTCTGCACTTTGGGCATGGAGTATTCTGTTTACACGCTAGTAAGTATGTTCCCTTAATTCTTACGCATAATTTCTTTTGTTTCTCATTCCTTTTTCTTCTCTCAGTCACTGGTCCTCCAAAAGAACTACTGTACTGTTTAGATATCAAATGTAGAGCAAACTCAAGATCTCCTTCAGGAAGCCAGCTAGTTGGCCTTCCCATTGGCTGCGTAAAGGAAGTAGGCATCCACTGTAGGATGGATCCTGCACTGATCACTAAAAGTTTCAACACATTTTTGTCCCATGCAATTATGGCCTCATGTAGGTATGCTGGATCCAAATAAAAAGATTTAGTAAAAAAACTGCTTAGTTGAGAGGGAAGGAGGGAAGGAGGGA
>VYXD01004232.1:644029-668061 GCA_013397195.1 Hylia prasina | reverse complement strand
GGCGGGAGGGAAGGAAATGGGGATGTACAAGGGTGGAAAACCAAACTGTAAGGTTTCATAATAAGAAGAAAAGAGAAAACCTGGTATTAATATTCAAATATTAATCTTCAAATATAAGAAATGTGGGTTCAAGGAGAAAGAATGCAGATTGCTGTCCATGTTTGTTGAAGATGAAAGAGAGGATAATGATGAAAACTGCAATATGGAGCAGTTATTATTGAGTTTAGACATTAGAATAGACAAAAGAAGAAACAAGCTTTCTCACTGTGAGAAGAGTGAAGTAAATGAATAGATTGCCTAGGGAATTTTTGGAATCCCCAGACGGGAGGTTTTTAAAAACGGGATAGACAAACATCTGTCAGGGAAGATTTAGATACAGCTGGTTCTGCCTCAGGGTAGGAGAAGGGATTGAACATTCTTTCTATCTCCCTTCCAGCTCTACTTGCTATGAATCTATGATAAACGACAATAATACTTCAATAGTAGACACGAAGAGGTCACTCAGGTAGGGACAGAAAAGAAAGAGTAATAGCAAGGAAAATCAATGAGGATTTACCAGTCCTAGGTGTCTCTTGCTTCTCCAACTATGCCTTTTTCAGGAATATTTCCAAAGAAGGAAAGTGGTATTATGAAAGCACATTTTATTAATATTTTGAGATCCCAGAGCATAAGACCAAAGTGGAAACATGATATGGAAGATAAGGCAAAAGACAAATGAAAAAAATCAGAATCCAAGCAGAGATAAGGTAGCTGTCATAGAAAAAGACCTTTATTTCCACAGTGGTTTTAATTGTGCACCAGGCCAAAAAGATAAGAATTTTTACATTAATCTTTAAATGTTGCAAAAAGGCAATTCTTCTTTGGGTCACTACACAAAGACAACTAAGATCAAAAAGATGATTATGACAACATTAATGCCGACATACAAAAATACCATTTTTCCCCCTAGGATTTATATGTAAAAGTATGTAATATTTTGCATTAAAATATGCAAGCTGAGAAGCTGATATATGTGACTATATTTGTGAAATTGATTGTACTTAAATACCTTTATTGCAAGACATATTCACAAACCAACAATGTTAAGACAACTGCATTATTTTTTCTTTTCATGAATTTTGCATGTTTTGCTGTAGAGAACTAATGCTATGTTCAACTTTACAATGGTATAAAACATTAAAACATTTTTAAATACCTTAAACCTGTATTATTTTTGCTACATTTTAGCCTGTTAGAGATTCTCATGTTTTACCTGATTTTTTTTTTTTGGCGGAGGGGAGCAAAACACAAAAATCACAGCATCCATGTATACACTCAATCAGCTGTCACATCATAAGCATGCTTTGCATTTTCACTTTCTGACGCCAAGCAGAAATTAATTTCTGAATCTTATTCAGATATATGGTCAACAATTTTATTTCAAGCGGCACCAAATGCAATATTTCAAATTCAAATACCAATTTTTAAATGGTTGTACAGATTTTACCATTTTCTCTGACAGAGGTAGGTTTATTTTCAAGAACACACCTGGAAAACCTGTTTAAATACATATGGAAAACAATAAGTAAAATGTTTGCTTGATCAGCTCTATATTGCATGCTTTCTTTCTGTTTTTGTTTCACAGAAAACTAATGATCTGAGGGTAAAAATGAAGAACTTGAATATGTATTAATCCTTTAAGGCTGTTCAGTCATCACTATGTGTACATGTAAGCAGTATAATGCATAAATGTAAACAAAGGATGTGTTTTTCTTTTCATTTATGCCGTCACTTTACTATGCTGTTCTTTACTTTGTGTGCAGGCAAGGGGTCAATCACTGGACTTTTTAAAGGGATTATTTCATATATATATGAAAATGGAATTAATTTCAGTACTCAGATAAGACAATTTTCCACTATCTGCTGCCATTTTAATTTTTTACCCCAGAATGTGATTTTCTGCAAAAAATATTTTACTTTTTCACTAAAATGATCTGAAGAATCAACATTATCACTGGATCAGCCTTTGTAGCACAAGATATTTTCTGACTGCCCTGACTGTTTTGTTTGATGAGAAGGTGTGGGCAAAGCAAGAGGAGAGAAGAATTATATAAGTATCCCAGTAAGAAACAGGATTTAAATGGCATAAATAGAACAGATTCTATGATATGATGAAAACATCTCCTCAGCCATTCCCAGCTAAGCTTCACATCCTTCATTTCTACTCCAGTGATCCTGCAGCCTGTAAGAGACACAATAAAGTTTGTCAGGAGCAGTGTGTCTGGGCTGCCCACCTCTGGAGGCTCCAGGCCCGCATTGAGCTGTTCCTGTTTCTGCCCAGAGTTCTGCTGGATGAGGATGTGTGATCATTTCCCAGATGCAGCGCAGGGGAATGACAATGGGACAAGGTAGGGGTCAGTGGCAAGTGGCCATCCACAGCTGGGGGTTGGATGGAGTGGAGAGGAACAAGGACAAGAAAAAAGGTTGGCATTTTGTTTTCTCATGTTTTGACAGCAACTTGTTGGAGACATTCCCACCCTCTCACAGACACTGCAGAGTAAACTGTCTTTTAGCTAAGAAGAGAGCCATAAAAGCCTAAGAGCAGATGAGTTACAGACCTGAGAATAACCTGTGTTTGGTGAAAGTGTAAACATCACTGAATGATGTGTACCAGTTAATACTTCGGATATGTAATTTTCCCCACTGTGGGTTTCTCCTTAATCCTGCTCACTTATTGGCACTCAAACAGATCTAGCAAAGCCCGAGAAAAAGCTGAGGATAAATACTTTGCTGCCCGTGCCACAAGGAGAGTACTTTCAATATTTCTATATTTGAATAAAAGTCTGGATTTTAATATATATAACAATTTCCCACTGATGATCTTCATTGTTTGCTATTTAACATTACCTGTGTTAAAATGGGTTAAGAAATATTCCACAGATACACTGAAAATCCAGAGCTAGCATAAATTTTGGGATATGCACAAAAAAACTGGCAAACATTTCCAATTGTAATGTCCCACACCAGTTTTATTAACTGCAGCTCTGATTTATTTCCCCATCCTACTCTTTCAAGATCTGCACCTTTTCTTTCTTCTTTGGGATGAACAAAGATCATGGAACAGATTGTAAGTGAGGCAAATTACATGGCAGTTTATGGTTGTGTTACACATATTATATATATCATTTGCAAACTATTCCCTAAAGAAATGGTATCAAACTTTTGGGGACAAGAAAGGCTCTGATGACAATCTTTTTTCATTTCTTTTCTTTCAGATGCTCCATGATAATTGAATGCTTTATTTTCTTAGAATAATTTCTTGTACTGCAGCTACTGCTTTCCCATCATTGTCCATTTGGGCGTTTTTTGTTCTTTTTTGCTTTAATGTTCATTAACTATATTATTTAATTGAATGATGCCATCACAATTGGAAGAAAACAAGTCCAAGTCTATTTGAACAGAATCATTTATTTACTCTGCAAGCACTCTACATAAAATATAAAGGCTTCTGTATTTTTGAGTTTGAGTTTGGGTTTGGGGGGGTTGGTCCCTTTTTGTTTGTTTAAAATACATAAACACACACATTTAACAATATAACTATTCTAAAATCCCTAAGTTATGTACACAATTGATCTGCAAATTTCAGCACCATGGTAATTTTATTTGGATTTTTTATGACGTGACATAGTATGAATGCCTTTACTTTTTAAGCTGCAAAATTTTAAAATAAAGTTCTGTTCTTCTTTGCATCTGGGTACTCTCTGCACAGAGTTGGTTTGAGCAATAATTATTGGACTGTTTGGACTAGAAGATAACTTCAGCTAAACATCACCGTTACTAAAGGTAAGTGTTCAGGAAAAAAAGGATAACTCCTCTGAAATGAACAGAGTTATTAGCAGTATTTGCCAGAGACAGGACTATTATCAGTACTTTGGAATATCTTTTAGTTAATTTAGTTAAGCAAAAATCTATCAATATTAACAGAACTTCCTGCCTGGATGTGTCATTTAAAATGAAAAGTAATATCTTTTTTTAATTCCTTTTAAGTCAACAGTTTGGAAAACCTGGAAATAAAAGAAAAATCTCCCTCTGACAAAAAAAAAAAAAAAAAAAAAAAAAAAAAGGGATATAAGAATATCCTTCCTTTTCGTTTCAATTCCATCAGCTGCAACAGAAACAACTCCTTGAAATCAACAGGATATCATAAGTTATTTGAAGACAAAATCAAGCTGTTGAAAGTAGATATAATTTAAATATTTGGTAACACTCTATCTCATGATCTAGAAAAATTAATATAATGATTTTTTAAAAAACATTAAAAAAACAAGCAAGCAAACAAAACAAAAGAACATACAGTTCTTACAGCTATTTCATGGAAGGAAAAATAAAGGCTAACTTTCAGTTAGCTAGGGAAAACTTTCCGTCAATCAGACTGAAGATGCAGTCAGTAAGAAGCATTAGAAAACAAAAACATTAAAGTGTGAGCTCATTGTATTTACAGGTAATATTTGCTTATTCAGGTAATTAATCATCATGATTAATTATCCTAGAAGGTGGACAGATTATTTCAGTAAGCCAAGATTACTTGCCTATGGGTAGAGATCTAGGAGCTGGATATGTACACTTTCACTAATAAATGATAAGGATCACTGGTGAGGCAGGTTGCAGAGCTTGGGAAAAGTAGTAAGTTACTAAGCAAAACTGCTTTTGGCAACTATTGACCTTTGAGTTCTTAAACTGGAGCATATATAAACAGCACAATGTTCTCTGGCAAGTTTTCCCTGATAACCTGCTGGAAAAGGGACAGAATATCCTCTAGCCATTTTGCATGCACAATTTAACAATTATGTGGTCAGAGGAAGGATGATTCTTTTAAGGTGTTAGTAGATGAATGGTAGATGTTCACAGGCTTTACACATTTACAAAGGAATTTCAAAATCTAACACAGCATAATCAATATCAAGTCCAATTCTTCTATACTGAGATAAATGATATCGATCACTCTACTGGGAACACACACACAAAAACAGAAAGAGAGGAAGGATTCAGAAAACAGGTCACACGGATCAAAAACATAGCACTGGCAACACTGGCTTAAGGACAAAATGTTAAAGTAATTTCACTCAGCATGGAAAATCTGAAAAATTATTTTGATGCATTTAAAAGCAGCCCATTCTAAAAAAGAAATGTTAAATTTATTTCAAGTTACTATTATAGCGGAATAAAAAATTTTAAAAGCATATCAAAAGTTAGTTTTAGATAATTATTATAATCAGGAACCATGCTTAGAACGAGAATACAATGATTTATAATTCTACTCCTACTTGAAAATTAAATTTTCATTTCAAACTTGAGTAAAAATTTTGCAAAATAAACATTTTTTAATACATTTTGCAAAGTAATACAAACATTGCAATGCAATCCAAATTAAGCTGTGAAGGCACACAGAGTTTGCCTTTTGAATTTCTTTTATCTGTCAGACCTTCCAAGTTTTCTGGCTTATACTCAGGAGCAGAGGGTAAGAGAAGCACATCCAAAATCCTTAGCAGCCACAATTTTATTTCTAATTGGGGTTTCCACACTCTTCATGCATCCATCAGTCAGATGTAAATTGCAGTATGCCTGATTGGGTCTCCTTCACCCTAACCATTCCCTGCTGACTGGCAGTGCTTGCCAACTGCTGCAGCAGGCAAGATGAGCAGCAGGAACAGCACCTCTGCTGCTTTGGTAGGTCTTGGCCACCAGCAGTATCCTAGATAACAACTGCTCACTTAACACCTATTGAATGTCTTGAGCACAATTGTCCCTTTGAAGAATGCAGCTGTCACCTTTGATCAAGCATGAGACATCACTGGCAGCAAGTAATATAAAAGAGTAGGTCCATAAATTCAAACACTGTGGCAATTTCAGAGGAGCTCCTTTATTCTGGAAACAAGCACAGAAAAATGTCTAATTGGTGTGGAGGGAAGAGGCACAGCAGATAGAAGCTGTAGAAAAGCTTATTTCGTAATATTTAAACCTAGTGAGTGATCAGAGAAAATACTGTATAGTTAATAATCCAAGCTAACCAGGGGGATGGGTTGTGCACCACTGGAAAAATTTAATAAATACACAAGTTGAAATACTTGCAGTCACTTTCCAAGGTAGCACCCAGACATTATTTTATAGTCTCCAGTCTGCTCAAGTACAGTTCTTATGCTACATAAGCATAGATTTTGTGTATTTTAAAGCAGAATGCTGTCTAAAATTGCCCTCAAACTAGCATACCCCCATAGGTAGCCTCTTTGTGAGGATTGCCAAGCCCAAAAGGAGCCTGAAGGGGTGTTTATTTGAGGAGCAGTGGGGAGAGAGACAAAGAGGAGCAGTGGGAGGAGAAGGGTAGACATGGTGCTGTTTGGCCCAGTGGACAAGGAGAAGCAGTCATGGAAATTCATAGGTCAAATTTTTACTTTTTTAATTGAGATGTACCAGTTTAATGGCAGCATAGATGGTAGCACTGCATTCCATTGACCCTAGCAGTATTTTCAGGGAATGGGAATAATGAGCCCTGTGGGTGTCATTGACAGAAAGGTATGAACCATTCACAGTTTTATCATTGTGTTGGGCAGAAACAGGCTCCCTTCATCTTCACTGATAGATGTCATTTTGCTGTGTGTTTTTCTTGAACCAGCATCTTAAATGCAACCTTCTCTTTCTGAGTAACTAAGACTGATGTTCTCTCATCGCTGCTTGTGAATACTGAAAGTGAGTTCATTGTTTCTGTGGCCAGCAATGAGCAAAGGCAATGGGGCATCCAGAATGGAAAGGCAGTAGCTTTTACAAAGCTCAGGATTGAACATCAGGAGTGACATCTGGAAGACAAATGTCTTCAGCTTAAGTGAAACTCAAATATACCATTTGGGGCACAGATACAAGCCCCTGTTATGAATATCCAAACTGCATGGGGGTTACAAACATTGTCAAATATTATGTGAAAGTACACAGCTGAATTAATCTCATTTAATGATCCATTGACTTTTGAATATATTTAATGTCCATAAGTGACCCAACAACATTTCTAACATCATTCATATATCACAGCTAAATCACTATTATGTAACAAAATACACCTCTGTATAATATTAAGACTGTATTTTGTAATCAAAGGAGGTGGAAGTGTGGCAGGAAAGAACACATCAAAAGTTTATGTGAGAATTATTATGAACATAAGATAACTTAAGAGGAGTGGTCAAATGCTGCCTGGAAAGATGGGTGCTAGCTGTGGCAACAGAAACTTTGTGCTGCTTGTCTTACTTTCAGCAACAAAATTTGCAGTCTTTGTGTCTCTTCCTTTTCACCTTCTGCTTTTCCTGTCAATTAAGCTGTACATTCTCCATGGACAAAAGTTATAAATGTGCATTGCGTTGAAAAAACCATGAATATGACTGGGATGCATTTCACCAGATGTTACTTTCCTAGTAATAAACCCTGTGACTGTTTTATCCTCCAGAGCTTTGTGTTTAAGGAGATCCCAGTTTGCTTTGTCTCCCCTCTTATCCAGTGTCAGGGTGGTTAGATTATTCCCCCAGGTCACGGAAGACCCAAGTTCAGATCAGCATAGGTTTGTCTCAGCAGACTGACATTGCTTCTGTCACATCTGTAAAAATCATGACATCATATGACATTTGAGGATGGGTTTCTTAACATGCTCTGCTGCTAATGCTGTTCTCAATGACAACAGGAGCTTCAATTCCAATCAACCACAAGGCCACTATATTTCTTTAAGTGCTGCTTTTCCTCCTTGACCCAGTGGAGTTAACAGCAGCTCCTGCAGTGGGACAGAGTTGTTCCAAGTCACCTCAGACAGCTGAGCTATCTGAGCTACATGCCTTATCAGTTAGTAAAAAGCCAGTGGTAGTGCTTTTTGAATATTTCTAAACGTTTCTTCAGGCACAGTTAGTTCACACATTTGAAACTAAAGTTACAAATAGTTCTGAGTTGCCAGAAATTTAATTTCTTCAGCAAATAAATTCTTTCCCCTCCCACAAAAGAAAAGAAAAAATCACTGCACCACTCTGTTCCATCACTTTCATAGCTTTATGAAGAGAGTGACTGAATTCATCAACAAAACATTTTGGAAAAGAAGCAGATCCATCTAGGGGCCAAAAGTACAGTGTTTTGGATTAAATAAACAGAAATTACCTAAAAAGTTAGAGATAAGCCAAGAAATAGGCAGTCTCTGACAAGGAGTTCAGGATTACAAGTTGCCCATGAACTGAAGACAGGTCTCAAAAAAAAAAAAAAAAAAAAAAAAAAAAAAAAAAGCAAAAAAAAAAAAAAAAAAAAAAAAAAAAAAAAAAAAAAAAAAAAAAAATGCAAAAAGGCAAAAAGGCAAAAAGGCTTGGGAATGAATTCAGCAACCACATATGAAAATGAATCACAAGGGAAAAAGTTGCCTATAAACCAGATATGGGCAGGTTACATGGTGGAAGACAAATTTTATCAACAGGGTCCAAAATCATGACTGAGGAGAACATCGTAATTTGACTTTGAGAGGGAGTTAACTGTGGCACTTGTACCATAATGAAAAAGGCAGATTACAGGGACTTCAGAGAACTGAGTTCTCAACTATGTGACATATCCTGACAATTATAAGACTAAGTAAGCAACCATAGGAAAAAAAAAATTAGAAAAGAAGTTCTGAAACTGCATTTTAGTCATCTCTTCCCACTTTGGAGCCTAACAAAAAAATGCATTATTAGAAATAAATAAAAGCAGGGAATGAAATGGTTTCTGAGAAAAAACCTGTAATTTATAGAAGGAAAGTAAAATTTCTTCTCTTGTATTTAAAAACCCCTGCAAACCACAAATGCAGAGAGTGAATGGATTTTAAGATATTCTTAGTGAAAGCAGAAAGTCACTAACACATCTGTAATTGCCAGGGGGCCTATTCTTCATAAAAATTTATATTCTCAGGATGCCCATGTCATCACAGCCTGTTACAAGCAAGTATTTTGCTCTTTTGCAAAACACCTGCTTAAATACACAACATAAGTGGCTGTATTAAAGTACTTATCTCCGAATATGGAGAGGACTTCTTTTTGGGTATGTAAATATTCACTTGAAAGAAAATACAATAGTAGAGTGACAGAAAGTTTCCATTATGGCTCAAATTAAAAAAAAAAAAATCACAGTACCTTGAAAGTAATTTTCTTTGTTTCTTACTTTATAGACCATCCTTCTAGAAGGAGCCAAAGAAGAAATATGTTGGAACTTAATTACGTGATATTTAAAAATGGATACGTCTCACAGATATCCAATGTGAACCAAGTTCTTTTTTGTGTGTGCCTCTCATATCTCATTAATATTATAAATTGCAGCATGCACCTTTTAATGTTGCTGGAAGAAACAAAAAATGGTCAATAAAAGACTAAATATAACTCAGTGACCAGTAAAATTTTTCTGGTCACTCAAGTAGTTTCCTTAGCTTTACCTCTGTTGAGCAAGTGAATGGAGGTCAAGCAGCTCAGTCATTTTGGTTTACCTGGATGAAGCACCAAAAGATGGATCCTGGAATTTTGTTGCATCGCTATGAAAGCACCAGAGGTCATTAAAAGGGAAACAAAAGCTTGGGGCAACAGTAAAAGTTGTTTCCATTTGGCATCAAAATCCTGTGGAAACCACATGGTTTAAAAGGCAGATCAACAACCTTCGGCAGATATCTCAAAACGTCTGCAAATTCAAACATTTGCTCAACCTTATTGGCCAATGAAGGCAAGAGCCAGCAGGTAGATAACATTAAATGCCAGAATCTCAAACAACTTTTTCTGCAGGTATTCCAATCCTTATCCAATATGGAAGAGAAACAATGGCCTATTTTTCAAAGGAAAAAAAAAAAAGAGGACAGCTAGAGGGATATGCTCTGTGGAAAAAAAAAGAAGGAAATTTCTTACTCAGAGAATTCCTCTCTACTTCATTTCTAACAATTTAAAGGTGTGTACAGCTATCATGAAACCTTTAACAACATCTCAGACACTTATTGAATGACTCTTATTTATAAACCCACATTAATGCTCTTCCTCACCAAATTGCTTACTAATTTCCTTTCAATATCTATATATCTATGTAGATATTGTTCTTGCAATAACACTGCCTCAAGTAAACATTAGTCTTACACTAAAAATATTTTTTTCTTGTGACATTATAATTTCTTTTTTGAAAGAAATTAAAAAAAATTTATTCCTGACTTGAAATGGCACATTTTCACTAGAATTTTCCAGTTGTATTCATGTATCCTTAATATAGTTTCCATTGTTTCAGAGTGGCTTCTCCTTATTGACTTACTAGCATGATAGTTTTGATAAGGTACTCCACTACTAAAGATAGGAATCTTTTTTAGGATCCACACACTTTCATTTGTGCATAGGAATCTCTGATCTATATTTACAGTAGCTTTATAATTTAACAGATGTTTGGACAGTTCCAGTCCCCTCTGGGACAGTATTGTGTGGTTTTGAACTACTACAGAGTTGTTCTATGAATATTTTTCCTCACTCTCTTATAGTCCTGGGGGTCTGTAACAGATGCTAATTGCAGTTTCTTCTTTGTTTTTTGATAATCTAGTCTTATCCAAATTATTCCACTGCTGCCCTCATCATTATTGAATTGTATCTTACTGATTTTCAAGGTTTCAAGCAATAGATAAGACCACATTATCTACAGCTTATACACACACAGCATAGCTTAAGTTTCATATGTGCATATGGAGATGGTGAGAGCATTCAAGAAATAGGGGCTTTTGGCAGAGAACATCCCACACCTCCTGTCCTTTCAGAAATATGCCTTGGAATAATTAGCAGCTCCATCTCAACTTCCCAATTTGCCACAATGCTCTCAGATATTATGCTGCTGCTCCACAGTTTTCAGAGGGGCTTATCATGCTGCATGCAGATCTGTTCTCTGAATCAAATGCTTTAAGACATTAATAGCATGACCTTGAAGCATTTTTAAACAGCTTATCTTATGTGAAGTTTGCCTGCTTGTACAGGTGAAGATGCCACATTGTGTAATGGCACTCATTGTCTGCCCATGTTCACTGTGCACTACACGTAGCCTGGGACCCTGCCAGAGTAGCCAGCTTCCTTGGTTCTGAGAGAATGGAAACCTTTCACAAATAACAGCCATAATAAATGCTCAGGTTGCACCTCATCTTTTAGTTCAGCGGAGGCAGAAGGCACAAACTATTTTGATAAAGTAGCAAATATTCCAATTCCAGAACTTAGAACTCCAGTGGAGAATGAAGAAGCAGACAATGCCATCTATTTATAGTACATTTTGCCTGAATCCCTTCTTTGTACACAACAGCCATGGTCTTTCATGCAGAACCACTGTAGATGGACAGCTGTGTGTCTAAACATCTGTGATGAACAGAACTCAGATGGGAGCTTAAAAAAAGAGAAAACGGCATCAACATATTCATAAGTTGGTGTGTGAACAATGAAAGCACATATTGTAGGTCTGAAGGAAAAAGGCAGAATCAGCTTTTAAAAAAATCTATGAAATTCTCTAAGAAATTCTTTTTGCAGATGTCAGCATAGGCTTTTTTCCTGATTTAGTGTAGCAGTAAACTCAGGAAGGGTATTAAAGAAATTGTTTTGACCAACCAGGAGTTTCAAGGAAGTACCTATAAATCTGAAAATCAAAATTTGACCATAACTTGATCCAGAAGAATTAAAACACTTCAAAAAAGAAACAAAAGGAAAAATAAAAAAAAAAAAAAAGGAAATTGAGTCAGCTCTAATTTGACTGTGTATATAAGAACAAGATCAGCCTAAAAGCGGAAGACAGGCAGATAACAATCTCTGACCCTCCCAAGGTTCCACCAGTGTCTTTTATGGGCTTTCCATTTGTGAATAAGGTAAGTTAGATTCTTAGAAAAGAAATAAAACAAAATTAAATATCCTGTATTGTTGACAGACATCAGCCTGAGTATCAGGCTTTGTTGTCCTCACTTGTACTGATGTTAACTTAATTTTCAAGTAGCTCTAATAATAACTGGCAGAAGTGATAACATATTACTTGAAGGATGTTATCAGGATCTCTCTACTGCAGAGAATTACAATGAAGCATATAGAATGTGTCTTCACCTGAATTTGATCCCTCTTGCTCACTTAACTGTTTACATGGTTTCTAAATCTAATATAATTTTCTTTACATTAAAATACATTGCCAAAGTAGGATAAAAGCTTTCTTCTCCTTGTCTTTCTTAAAAGAATATGAGTGGTGCCCTAAATCTAAAAAAAAAAAAAAATAAAAATACCCTTGTCTTTCAAGTTTCCCTTTCTCTGTTCATAAGGAGTTTCCTGGCATTACTGGTGATATTCCTCCTGAGAGAGACCAAAATCCCACTAGAGTTTATCTTTCTTATAGGAATTTCCAGCAGTCTTCAGTGGTTTTGACATGTACAAAAACAATAGGATACTGCAGGCTCCAGCACAGACATACATTTGAAGAATATATTACACCAAACTGCATATGCCAGTACTTTGCACAGTTTCCACTGCATTGGATATCTGCTGTCTCTTACTGTAGTTTCTCGCATGCAAGAACAAGTCACAGCTTCCAGAGTGGAAAAATCTAAAACTTTCCTACCTGAAAGGCAGGGTATTATAATTTTTGCGATTTAAAACTGCATGCTCATCTTCAATAATCAAAAAATCCAAGCTCACAGTACAAAAGAACTCTGTCTTATAAATGCATGCTCCCTAAATGACCTTAAACTTTGAGAAAAAGAGGCACAAAATCATTGTTTGCAACCTTTTAACTTGCCATAAATGAAAAAGGGGTTATCACAGGGTGGTAACTGTGAGTTATCTGTGAACAGACTAATTTTCTCAAACATATTTGTTATTCAAAATTAATGTATAAATTTCTGTGAGTGATTCCTAGCTTGATCACCAGTATGAGAGCAGTGTGTTGTAGACAAAATAATGATGGGATATAGAGGTCACGCATTGCGTATCAGAGTCCCTGAGCAGTCAGCTCCAATACCAGCTCCAAAGTTACTTATGCACATCTTCTTGCCTTCTGGGATTGAGACAGTCTTGATCGATAAGAGACTTTAAATAAGAAATAATAGAGTAGCAGCCCATTTTCACAGACAGAAAAAGGAAAATCTAGCAAATGACAACAAAGAAGATATGCCAGACAATTATTCCTTTGTTAGCTACCACTAGGATCTAAAGTCTTTCCTTGTTCCTCATCTTCTTGACAAATGCTGACGTGATCCAAGTGTTTCTTAGACTCTTCTGGGAATCTTCAAAGATGGAGAAATGACTGCCTATAAAAACTGTAGTGCTATCTTTACTGGAAGAGGTCTGAGAGGAGAAATTTCTAAGTCCATGTCAGGGAAGCCACTGCTATGAAAAGACGTTAGTCAGTATCAGGGCTGGGCTCTAGAGACCACATCCACGCATGGCATGCTTCAGGCAGAGGCCAGCATCCCTCTTCTCTCTTATTTTTAGTGCAAAGATACATCTGCCCTTCCCTGAATACGGGGACAAAAACCTCTGTTCATTGATAAGCCTTATTTCACATCATGATAACTGAAATAGAGGAAAGCCACAGTGGACTCAGTCTGAAGCACAGGATGGTCTCTGTCATACAATACTGTGCCATGCCTTGGATGTTTCCATAAAATGACATGAGAAGACCCTAAAGAAATTGATCAGCCTTGCTTTGGTCAGGAGGTCATACCAAAGATGTCCAGAAGTTCCTCCCAACTTCCTGTGACTCATATCCACCCTGGTCTTGTGACCAGTAGCAAAGACTTTTTGTTACAGCAGCCCTTTTGTTAGAGGGTAGAAATGAGCTGAGACACAGACTTCTCATTTATCACAGCATGAAAAGGCTCCTGGTTTATTCCTCTTTACAGTTTTGCCATCCTGGCTCCAACTACTCACTGACTCTGGCTGCAGCAATGTCCTACTGCAGGTTTCCCTTGCAGCCTCTGACTGCTGGGTATTTCCTGCTAAACTGTGACTGCAGGTATTGGTTTGCAGACTCTGACTGCAGGCTTTTACCCAGCTAGAATGTGACTGCAGATTCCAACAACAGGCTCTAACTGGAGACCCAGACTGACCTCACAGCAGAGATTCTCTCCCAGGATCCCCCTTCCTGACCCCCACATCCATGATCCGCTAACCCACTTCCTTTTTATCACATTAATCTTTATTTGCTATAGCTGTGACTCATCAGGGGCAAGGCTGAATTGGGTAACTAACACAGATGTTACTTATCAGGGACGAGGTCACCTGTATTCCCTTCTCCTACAGATTTTTGTTGGATATTATTGAGATTCAGAACACTTACCTTTAAGGGGTAGAATTAATGAATATGGCAAATTGATAGCTGGTAAGCTATATCAAAACATGACCTACTCAGAACAAATATAAATGGGAATTCAAAATTAGAAACATGAATGTAACGGCAAAACTATACATTTATTTACCAAACATTCATTTTGCTAGAATTAGAGTGTATCTTTTTTCAGTGAGATGCAGTGACTTCTCTTAGAAAGGGGAATGATGCAGATTAATAGATCTAGTCTCAAAGAAATCATTAGGTCATAAAATGATGACAAGGTGCTGATCTCATGCAGGTGCTAGAAACTTGTTTGTGATTCTGGAGTCTCTGAAATGAGGAGGGGCATCAACAAGCAATCAACAAGTATTAAGACCCTAGCATAAGACCTTATTTAGAATAGTCGCTACAGACATATTCATGAAAGGTAAATTTTAACTTGAACTTAAACAAAAAAGAAGTTTTGTTATTATGATAAAGGAATGAAGATGTCACTGTTTAAGAAGATGAAATGATTGAACAATTGGAGAAGAACTACACGTCTTGTTCATCAATCTAACACCAGACAAACAAAAGGAAGGAGGAAAAAACCCATCTATTTAAGGCAAAGCATAAGAATAAGCAAACACAGTTATAAAAGCAGGATGAGCAAATTTAATATGAGCAAATTTTAAATAAATTAAATCTACCATGTTCCTCTTTGCTACAGAAATCAGCTTCCAGTGAAAATTTTCACAGTCACGGAATATGCTGAATTGAAAGGGATCCACAAGGATCATCAAGTCGAAGTCCTGGCCCTGTACAAGACCATGTTCAAGAGTCACACCGCATGCCTGGGAGCATTGTGAAAATGCATCTTGAGCTCTGTCAGGCTTGGAGCTGTGACCACTTCCCTGGGAAGCCTGTTCCGCTTCCCAAACACCCTTTGGGTGAAGAAACTTTTCCTAATACCCAACCGAAACCTGAAACGCTGACACTGTTTCAAGCCATTCCCTTGGGTCCTTCCACTGCTCACCACGGAGAAGAGATCAGTGCCTGCCACCTCTGTTGTCCTTGTGAAGAAGTTGTAAACTGTGATGGGGTCCCTCCACAGTCTCCTCTTCTCCAGGATGAACAGACTGAGCGACCTCAGCTGCTCCTCATACAATTCCCTCCCAAGGCCCTTTGCCGTCTTTCTTGTCCTCCTTTGGACACTCTCTAATGAGCTGATTTCTTATATTGAGGTGACCAAAACTGCACAGGGGACTCAAGGTGAGGCCACACCGGTGGAGAGAAAGTATTGGGCGAGGGTGTAAGAGATAAAGGGAAATTCATGTAGTCTCAATACTGAGGTTGATAACCATCTCAGTGAGATTGCATTATGATGTTGTTTATTTTAACAGCATTGAAATCAACAATCCAATATTCCACTGCTAATCCTATGCTCCTCCTGACAGACTGCAGTCATGAGGACCAGAAGGTATTACCTCCTTTCTTAGCTGATTCTAGAAACAGAGACTCCCTAAACATGGAATTTCATTTCAGGATTCGTGTGTATCTCTATACTTGTATCCATCTTGCAAACAAATGAGCAGGAAGGCAGGAAAAACAAGTTAGTGTGTAAAGAAATGCACACAAGATACCAAATTTCAAAGTTGCCAGAGTAGGACACTTTCAAGGACTGCTAGTATTCACACAATCACAAATGAAAAAATATTTTCATTATTATTTCCACACACAGAAGATTGTGTAATAGAAAATGCTTATTCCTTTTGCAAAAGATTCTGTTCAGTAAATCCTTTGCACTCCCTACTCTTTCTACTGTTATGCATGCTTTACTGAGGAATGGAAGTAGACATAGAATTTAAAAGACAAAATCTAAAAAGAAATTAAATAAAATTTGAGTAACATTTTTTCCAATCCTAGCTTTTGGAGTTGCCTCTCATTCATGAATAAAAGGTGAGCTTATAGGAAGGTATGTCAATATTTTATTTTTCTCCAAGAACAAAGAACCTGCCATTCTGTGCAAAGAACACAAAAATTCTGTACAAATGAAAAATATAATGGTAACAGAACTGAACAGAAAAATATTTGGATCTTCAAAGATCTCCTGTGGTTGGTGAAGAACCAACCACAGGAGTTGTTTTTGTATTTGATCTTTAAATTTTTTTTTTTTTTTTTGGGAAATGCAGTAGTCCATTTATCTGAAATTAAGTCAGAAAAGAAAATTGCTATCATCTGCAAGTTTGCTTACATCTTCCAAATTTCTCTGTTGTGCTGAAGGAAGTGGAGTCCAGACAGTGAAGTATGGATTTACATGAAGATCCATCAAAGCTTAGCTTGATTTGGAACAGCAAAGGAAGCTCTGTTTGATCTGTCTTCTAGTAAAGAAAAGAGGACACTTGTACAGAAACATTTTAGCTTAGTGAAAGAGCCATAAAAAGTTACAAAAGATAAATTTTGTGCCAAAACTACTAATTTATCATTCAACAAACTGAGTCATTTTGGGATTTGGTTCTTCTTCCATATCTTTGAGCAAAGTGTAGCTAATCTAAACTTGACCATTAAGACCAAGTCAGGATCAAGCCTTGTTTCCCGTAAGAACTCAGGTCGCTGTTGGCTCTCTTTAGAGATAATGCACTTTCAGATGCACAGTTCATGTAATCTAAGTATTTGCACAGGAATAAGTATTGTGGTGGACCACCAAAGGTTCTCCAGAGTCTGTAGAGTTGAGATTCCTACTTAAACCCAGAGTTGATACTGCCTCAGTGCCCTAAGGTTCCTGAGAAACAATCAATCTATTATCCCAAAAAGTCACTTAGAAGTCTACAGTTTTTCATCTAATATTTGTCTTCACAAACTTCTCAGCACTCTAGATGTTCAGAGCTTTTTTCTGATAAAGCCAGGGCAAAATTACAGTTCCTATTGCCACCCATTTTAAGTGTAATTTCTGCAGTGAAATGAAGTAACATACCCTAACAATCAGAACTAAACCAGGAGAGAGGCTCATAGACATACAAAAAACTCATGTCATACAAAAGAACTCCAACAACAGTGGGGCTGAAAAGGATTTCTAAGAAATAAAAAGGCAGTTTAAAATTTTTGTTTTTAAAACAACCTGTAACTTTGATATACAAAGAAGTAGTCTAAAACATAATGAATCAGAGACCTATTTCATTTGATCTGAAGGTCAATTAAAAAAAATTAAGCTGCTAACACACAAGTGGCATGCAGAAACTAATTTATTGGAGTCTTCAAGATCAAATGTCCACCTTGGTTTCAGACACCCTCAAAAATTACTGATTTTCAGACTTCTATTGAAGTCCTCTGTTGTTTCTATTGAGCAAAACCTATTTAAAGCTATATAAGTTCAAAATAACCAAGTAAATACCCAATGAGCTTAAATATTGAATAATACATAGTAATACCTTCTGATTAAATAACCATTTTGTTCAGTGATTACATTCAGTTTCCCCAGTTGGTAATTATTGATTACAGGATGTAGTCATTTGTTTCTGCTAACCACTTGCCCTTGTAAGTGTAAACATCAAGGACGGGGCTTGCATTCCTCTATTTTCCATGGCACCAAGCTGCTATGCGTGTTGGACACTGATCCATGACATGGTAATGTCAACCTGAAGTTGTTTTGATACTAGGGATCCCTTCTCTCTCCTTCTTGCAGGCTGAGTTTTCACATGAATACTATAAGAATCATGAATACTAAGTCTTAGTAACTGTGCAATAATTTTACATAAGTAATTCTATTTTTCTGCATTTTGCTTTTGTCATTTCCATGTACTTTAATAACCAAAAGTTGCTCTTTCCAATTTTGTTGAGCCACTAAGACATCTCTTCTTAAAAAATAAGGAAAAATAACAAGAAAAAAATATGCAGATGTCTATTAGACATGTTACCAAATTTGGATGCACGGGTCTTTTTTAGATGTTTTCCTGTAAGGAATGAAAATTTATGCAGTTGCTTCGTGTGGATAACTAATTCGATTCCACGTTCAGACAAATTTGTCCTGAAGCAACACTAGACTGCTCTCAGTGGTTCAAAAGCATTCCCTTTTTTTTCTCTTTTTCCCCCTTATGTTTTGAAATATAACAGCATTGGTCAGCAGTCACCACTGTATATTTGTAGTGTTGGTGTACAGGAGCACACAAAAATGCATCCATAGAGCTTGGTGCAGACTCACAGCCCCTCAGTGATGAGATCACTTTCTGAAAGTTGAAGACATCTCCAAAGACATGTATGCAAGAAGTTATGCTTTGCTTTAGCTACAGTTGAGGTTGAAAAGTGATTCGGCAACTTTCTATCTCTCACTTTCTTATAGATCCTTATTTTTTTCCAGAAAGTGTCACTACCTTTCAGTTAAAGATGCTTTCTAGCCAAGATCAGATGAAATCTCTTGGTTCTTTCCATATTCTACTGCTTATTCTTTGGATAATTTTGTCCTTTCTTTGCACCTTCTGTCTCCCATCTTTAATGTTTCTGAATTGCTCTGAATTTCTAGCATGAAAGAATATTATACTGAAGTTAAAATTATTTCCTGTATATCATTTTCATTATGAAGCTCTATCCATGCAGAATAAAATGAAAATAGTATGTATGCTTTCTTGTTCTTGACATGAAAAAGCTACTCCTCAAGCACAGTGGTGATTGATAAATATGATTAATAAAATGGTTATATTTCATTTATTTTGAGTGAGAGATAACCTGGTAAAAGTTTCTATAAATAATACATTAAAAAGTCATAACACATAACATCTCATTAGCTGATGCTTCTAATTTTATGCCTATCTGAAATAGTATGCTGTCTCATTTTAAATCTCTAAATAAAAAGTGAAAAGCTTCCTATAGGTTGTATTTTTTAACTGCTTTTCCAAACCTACACCACAATTTCACAGCAAGTGAAAAACAGTCATATTTAAATTAGCTAAAACCAGCAATTGATGGTAATTTATAATCTTTAACAAATGCAACTATTTGAACTATAAAAATATCTTTAAAATATCTTTATCTTTAAAGTAACTAAGATTGATATTTTTCCTAATACAGAACTAAATTTTATATTTCTAGTACTGATGTTGCTTAGTTCTTATTATTCAGATCTATTTGGGCAATGACTCCAGTATGTTCAAGTGTGTACATATTTCCCTGAAATATGGATGGAAAATGAATCTTCATGCTGAGGAGTCCACAGTGAACTTTTCCTGACTGACCACAAACATTAAAACAGGTGGAGTGGTGATACGTTGTCTAAGAAAAAGATCTATCTCATTTTTTTAAACCAAACTATAACTCACCTGACTTTGAACAAAATAATATTAACATTTTCAACTGAAACCTATTGCAGCCATTCCTTCAGAAAGGAATGAGATGCTTTCCCGGCCATGGAGCCCTTAGTGCCATTGTGGATGCAGGTGGCTCTACCACATTCCAGTGCTCTTGATCTTTGCAGTCTGACCATTTGCCACAGGTTGTTACCACATCCATCTTCCGCACAGCATGGCCAGGACATAATCCTTTCTGAGTAAGGTATAATTAGCATTAATTTTAATTACAGTCACATTATTCTATGTGGCCTTGAAAAATTGCCCTACTCATATCAATCCAGACTATAAGATTCATTCTGCCAGGTTCATCAGTGCTAATCCTCTCTCACCTTTGTATCCTTTCCTGGGCTTGTTATTGACCATTGCACTAAATAGAAATTTACACTCTTAGATTGCTTTACTGCTAAACTTGGGCTACTTTTTTATTTTTATTTATTCCTGTTAAGAAACAAGAGTTGGTAAATCACTGATGCAAACATCCACTCTTTCATTTGTTAAACTTCATTTCAAGCACCAATGTGTTGTTTTCCAAGATGTTAATTTCATTTAGACTAAAGAGGATTTCTCTGGAAGAAGTATTTAAACTGATTCATTATTCAACTTTCAGTTTCTCATTAAGTCACCTTCTGCAGCGCATCTTACAATCTTGATGTGTTCACAGGGTCTACTAACTATCACAGCAAACTAACTTCTTCCTTGCAATTGGTTATTTATTTGAGTCTGTTTCTGTTGTCCTCCCTGTCTCTGGGGCAAGGGTGGTCTGTGAGATCTCTGTGCACCACTTGGCACCTGAGAGTCCTCATTCCTTTGGCACGATGTAGATGAAACAATAAACAGCAACAACCACCTAATGTTTCCAGAGGTCAGATCTAAACCATCAGCAGCTTCATGGTACAGTACACCCTGTAGTTGCAGTACTCCAAAAGTCAGGATTACAAACCCAGAAACTCTTTAGCATTTGTGGATCCCAGGGGTTGGATCCAGTCTGTAGAATATATGCATGTTGTACTTACTGAATTTTATTTCTTGCTATAATTGAAATGAAGAATGTAATCACCATCTCTATCCCTGGCCCACCCTCCAAAAACAAAACCCAATAACCCATTCTGCCCATAAATTGGAAATGTATCAGCGCACTGAGCTCTGTTCCATGTATCACTTAAATAGCTCCTGATCAGTACAATGCAAGCTATACACGGCTAACCACCTGTTTCTTTAAGGAGTATTGTATTTCCCCGGCAATAGACTTGACTCACAAATTTATAATCACACAGTTTTGAACTACTTAACATAAAATTTTAATAAAAACTACAGCATTTGTAAAGCATGTCAGCTTGAAAATAAAGCTAGGTATTTCAATAACACCCAAGTGCCCTATTTAGCATTTTTTGAATTGAACGTTTATTTCAAAATTTCTTCTCAGAGTGAAATTGCTTTAGAGAAAATCATTAATAAGGAAATCAAAATGAAATATTTAAATTGCATTGAATAAAATAAGTTGGCCCAAAGCATTATGGGGAAAATTTCATCATTTTGTGAGCAAAAAATCTGCTTTTGCTAGTTTTTATTCCTCTGCAGTATAGAAAGGATTTTTTCTACTTCGTTTTCATAATAGAATTTCCAAGAGAGATTTTCAGCCTTTAATCTAAAATCTCATCTTTTTCCCTTTTGCTATACTACCATATTTTATATAAAACACAATGTGCTGAATAGGTTTCCCTCAGAGGTAATGCTAGTCTCATCCAAAAATCACAAAACACTCATTCTTTATTAAGATTGATGTGACTGTTGGGAATTCTGGTTATTTGGGGGAGGGGGGCATAGAGGAATTGAAGGAAGCGATAAGTTCATTAACTAAAATAGGAAGGGAAAACATCAATCTAACTAAACACAGAATTTTGATTTTTTGTTACACCAGAAACAGAGTAAACAACAGAGAAATATTTTGTTTATATTTTTACCTATCCAAAATCAGCTGTATTCATTTGGGCACTTCTGCATAAAAATTGAAGGAGCGAGGATATTTTTTTTCAAAATTACTAGAAGACATTTTCCCCATTAACTAAATATTTTAGGTATTCTACACCTATGTACTATAACAAAACAATTTAAATTTCCTCTTTTACTAGAAGCAGCAGAAATGTTCAGCTCCCAGGAGGAAGTCTACAAATGAGAATGTAAATTTTTCTATGGTGCAGGGCTGGTAACAACATTGATGATTAAGAGACTGTTCCAGGAGAAGGTGAAAACAGTTAGGACCCCCCTCTGTGGGATGAACGTGGGTAAAAAAACCTCTAGTTGGTTCATGAAAGTATAAGCCTCCCTTCTCCACCAACACTGGCCAATATATAACACCCTCTTCTCCACAGACACTGGCCAAGACTTTTCAGCACATAAGAATCATAATTTTCTTTTCATAGAATTTACTGTCTATGTGAAAAAAAGATAAAAGGAACAAGTCCTGTGTCTTGCAAGTTGATGAGTGAACTTTCTCCATAGCAAGTTTATTTTGGGCATAGACACTCCCACTCTGGCAATTAAGAACTCCACATCTTCAGTCTGATGTGTTCAATATTCAGCATGAAAACTCTAATCTTGATATCCCCTCTGGTAGCATGATATAGTGGTACAAAATTATTGCAATGTCTATGAACTGTACTGGATTTGATTCTTCTAGAATGTACTCCCTGATTGAACTATAAATGGAGAGCAGCTAAGAGAGATTAATTAACTCTTCATTTCCTAACAAGGAAGATGTGTGATGTGAAGCTAAACATTTTGTGTCGAGAAATACATGCCAGGTGTTATTCTTCATCTTCTAAAAGGCAAATATGAATATATGCATGTTTTCCTAGGAAACAATTTTCAATAAAAACCAGGTAAAAAAAAAATAGATTTTAACCATGGATCAGTTCTGAAAATTCATTACAGATTTCTCTATATGCAAGGGCAATAATATGTGTAGCAAAATACACAAAGAAGCCACAGCTAGAAATATTATGGGAAACATGAAGCCTGTAACTACCAGGCAAGTACTGATTTATATTACAGGTGAATGAAAACTCTCACTTCTTTTCTGTTATGTTCTGAAACCTTCCCTTCAATTCAGTTCACTCTGTAATTTTATTTTTTAATTAAATTTGAATTAAAGCATTTTAAATATCAGGGTCTTCTTTCACATCAAACAGATTAAACAACCTGGACAGAAAACTAAAGGGATACTAAATAAGTTTGCAGATAATACAAAGCTGGTAGCAGCTGTTGACTCCCTGGAAGGAAGAGAAGCCCTGAAGGGAGAATTTAGACAAATTAGAGAGCTGGGCAACCACCAGTCGTATGAAGTTTAACAAGGGCAAGTACTGAATTCTGCACAGGGGATTGGACAACCCTGGATGTATGGACAGACTGGGGAATGAGATGTTGGAGAGCAGTGCTGTGGAAAAGCCACTGGGGGTCCTGGTCAATGGAAAGTTGAATATGAGCCAGCAGTGCTCTGGCAGCCAGGAGGGACAACCCTGTCCTTGGGGACATCAGGGACAGCGTGGCCAGCTGGGCAAGGGAGGAATTGGGGGATTGGGGTGGCCTCACCTCGAGTCATGTGAACAGTTTTGGGTGCCACGATATAAAAACACATAAAGCAATTGGAGAGCATCCAAAGGAGGGCCACAAGAATGGTGAAGGAGAAGCTGTGTCAGGGGCAAATGGCGTCACTTGGCGTGGAGGAGAGTGAGTGGAGACCTTATTGCAGGCTACAGGTTCTTCATGAAGGGAAGCAGAGGGACAGGCCCCGATCTCTTATCTCTGGTGACCAATGACAGGACCCAAGGGAATGACTTGAAACAGTGTCAGGGGATGTTTAAGTTGGATATTAGAAAAATGTTCTTCACCCAGAAGACAGCTGGGCACTGGAACAGGGTTCCCAGGGAAGTGGTCACAGCACCAAGCCTGACAGAACTCAAGAAACATTTGGACAATGTTCCCAGGCACATGATCTGATATTCTGGATGTCCTATTTGGGGCTAAGATTTGGCCTTGATGACCCCTGTGGGTCCCTTCCAAGTCAGCATATTTTGTGAGTCTGTGATTATTTTGTTCCTAGTGTTGGACTTTCATGCAAGTTCTTAAACAGGCATTAAGTTGAACTAGATTGACCAGTTTGATGAAAGATGGAAGACATCAAACTGCATGGCCTTCACCCAAGAGCTCTGAAGCAACTTAGATCTGAACTTAAAGGACTTTTGGCTGCAATCTGTAAGCTACATTATGAAAGGTTACTGTGGCAGAAGACTGACAGATTGCTAATGCACCTCCCATCTCTAAAAGGTCTCAAGAAATGATCCTAGGATAGGCAGGATTCCATACCCGCTTGGGGGAAAAAAAAAAAAAAAAAAGTTT
>VYXD01004232.1:532336-641596 GCA_013397195.1 Hylia prasina | reverse complement strand
AGGGAAGGGAAGGGAAGGGAAGGGAAGGGAAATAATGCCTTTCAGAAGCTATTGATGGTCTTGCAGATGGCAGTGATAATGTCTATTGCTCTACAGCCATTTCTAGCTCCTTAAATTTCTCTGCAGAAGAAATTTGTGGGGTTATCAGTGGGAATTTGACATCTTTTTGTACTTCTTGACTTCCTCCACAAGCTTCCACTAGAAACAGGGGTTAGATAGCTTTGTTTTGAGGCAGTACAGCTATTCCTATGCTTGCTTGCGACTGTTCTTTCTTGCAGTCTCCTGTCTCTACCAGAGAAAATTTATGATCATGGTTGGCCATAGCTCAATCCTTGCCCTCCCACATGAGTATAAACAATGTCATCTGCACTGATATCTGCAGCAGACAACCCTCAGGGGCTGTGTGCAATCTCTGCTGGTACCCCCTGAAGCGATTTCTGTTCTGTATGGCATTGTCAGCCACTGATAGCACCCAAACAGGGTCCAGAAAGTTGTCAAGTAACTGTTTGCTGCATCCAGTTTTGCTTGCCAGAAGCCATCTCTGGCATCCATGACTGAAAAGACTATTGTGTTCGCTTGATTTGGCAATATTTCAGTGACTGTTGGCAGGGAACAGTATAAGCACTTTAGTATGCTATTGAGGTCCTTTGGATTGATGCAGATCATCAGTTTGCCTGTCTTTCTAACTGCCACCATACTGCTGATCCAGTCAATTGGCCTTGCAACTTTTTTCAGCCACCTTGTTCCATGACAGTTTTAACTTTCACCTTGAGCTCTGCTTCAAGTGGCAGCACTAGCATTTTATATATAGCTGATGCCACATCATCTTAACCTTGCAGACCTTAAAAACAGTCATTATCCAGAAACCTGATCCCTTGACCAGAGACTATCTTTTAATAGTCAGAAAAGTAATATCTCATATATGTTTCCCTCACCCTCAGTTAGCTCTGTGATGCTCTGACTTTGCAATAAACAGTCCCATGTCCCAGTAAGTTCTCCAGCAGACAATAGATTTCTGCATCCATTCTACTGCAGGAAAGATACGAGCCTAATCTTTATTTACATGTCAGAGCTTCACAGGTTTAATATGATCCCACTCTAAAAAAAAAATCCTTTTTTTTTTTTTTTTACCATATCTGTATAATTTACCCAGCTTTACCACAAAACCACATTCCTTTAAGTGAAAGCTTTCCTTTGCCAGTTGCTTGTCATTTCTCATATTCAGTTTCTGAACCACATTATTTTTTTGTTACTGCCATTGCACTTACTTACTATATATTATTCAGACCAGCTTCGTCACAGGTGCTCACTTTTCTCTTTTCAAGCACTTATGCAAATTAAATCACCAGTATAATTTAGAATCTCTTCACTTGCATGTATGTGGTCCAAAAATTGTCTCATCCAAGTTCCAACTACACACAGGGTGACACCACCACTTGCTCTTAAGCAGGACTTTGAAACACTAGACCTCACACTTTTGTAACAAAAGAGGTCAATATCATTATCACAGTTTTATAAGGGTGCTGTGTAGGGGTGAAGTGACTTGCTCAAGGTCATCTAACAACTTGGTGAGAGCAGAACTTAGGTCTTGCAAGTTCCAGTCTAGTGCTTTATCCAGCAAGAAACCCTGACTGTGCTGAAGTCTGAGGTCTCCCTGTCCTTGGCCTGTTCTATTAAAACGCTGCACTGGCATTCATATAAACCATTTACAAAGGGTAACATCCATTTGTTCTGCATCAAAAAGCAAGAGAGATTGACACATACATAATCTTTTCCTATGTGTGATGGATTGATCCTTGACTTAGGATCATTTCAGTTGCCTCTTTGTAGTCTCTCCATTACAACAAGAATTTCCCAGGCTTTCTATGCAAGATGAGAATGGAAAGCTGTTAAACAACCATTTTCTCGTTCTTCCTGAGGAAACTTTTTACTGCCAATCCAAATTTGTAACACCTGCGGTGTTGAAAATGAAGACTTAAAGGCGTTCACTCTACATTTATGTTTGTCAAACAGTGATTTAAAAACACAAAAATTCATACAGCTTTTTTTAAAACACTTTCCAGAGAATTTTTCTTTTCATTTTTTCTCCCCCAAAATAACATCACATCTAAGCACAGTGCATAATCCTCATACACAGGTTTGCCTAGATTTTTGTGACATATTGGGATAAAAATTTCTGAGACCATTTGTGTCACATCTGTGTCCATTGATGGCTTCTTGGTAGAATTTCAGGATATGAAATAGGCCACCTTTGTACTGAAAAACCCTAATAATACTTTGGATTTGGAATCTACGGTGTTCTGAAAACAGCCTTTCACTGGAACATGCTGCTTGTGTTTGACAAGAACTTTACTGAAATCCTGAGGAGGGGATGGTTGCTGACCTTATGGGCAGCATACAAGAATCTCAGCCTGATTCACACACTGCTTCCCTTGTTCAAGTGATGCCTGAAATAGAAAAGAGGTGTTCCTTCTGTCATTTGGATCATGTCAGTTTGCAGTATTCCCACTTACCGGCACACTGCCTGATTTCTGGTGTTTCCAAGCTGGGCTGGCCCTTGAAAGATTTAAACCCAGGCCAGAAGGAAAGAGTGCATATCAGTGTGGTCTCCTACAATAAAAGCCTCAATTCACCACTGACCCTCCCTAGAGTTTAGCAAGAACTTGCTGGATTTTGTGCAAACAAATGACAAACCTAGAAGATGCACACAAACCTTTTCCTGATGTGAAAAGAAGCAGCTCTGCTGCAAAGTGCACGGACTTCAGCGGAATTCATACCCCACCGCAGACCACAGCATGCCACCTATGTACATGAACAGAAACTGATTAATGGGCTGTCACTTTATTTGTTGACTGCTGAATTATTTATACTTATAAAGTGTTTAATAATTTAGAGCTGGTATCTTAACAAATTACAGCTGAAAGTGACAAGGGGAAGGTGGCACAAGAGTCTCACTTGAGATCAATGTCCTTGTTCTCAGGGCACTTTGGAACATGATTTCTGCTGACTGTCATCAGCAAAAAAAGGAAGGGGGAAGTATGTTGATTTGATATTACGTGTTAAATAGAGAGAACTGCATATTTCAGTAATCAAAGGAAAAAAGTTGCTTTAAACCAAAAAGAACATGAAATTACTCTGAAGAAATCTACATTTCCATATGAAATGAAAATCATTGTCTTAAAAAAAAAAAGACTAAATAAAAGCTAATTACAGTGTTTGTTTTTAAAATTTTGTCTCAAAGCATTTTATCCATCTTTTCTTGCCACAAAGGATTTGGATACATATTGATTTTGACCTGCGTACCACATCTTTGCAAAAAAGCAAAGTCATCTTAATGCGAAGAGGTTATTTTTTACTCTATGAGGATGGAAACAAAATTACCATTTACTAGTTCTATGTGAGTTAAACTTAGAGAGTGCATGAGAAAGAGACAAATTCAGATTTTTTAGCAAAATCCAAATGCTAACCAACAAAAAGGCTGGCTGAGTCAATGCACCTGAGAACAAAATTCTTGTAAAAATCCTCTATATAGGTAAATAACATTTCACTCCAGAATGGTTTTTCCTTCACAGACACTTCAATAGGAAAAAAGAAAATATTCATGTAAATATCCAAAATAGTAAATTCCATTCTCTAAGAAGGAATTTCCTGGGTATTAACCCACTCTATTTCCTTTAAATACCATGAGAATGCATATCATATTTTGGTGCAATAAAAATTATTAACAAAGGCACAAGGCTCCTATAACAGAAATTATACTATCACGGCTGCAAAAAAAATACATTTTTCAGGGTAACCTCTCCAGTGATGATCACAGTTGTATCTTGTAACCCCAATTCTACAATGTCCACAATGGAAAAGCAAGCTGTGCTAACCACTGCTGAATTCCAGCAGCACTGTATATCCACATGCAAGATACTGTTCACCAGTGCAAGACTGACCTCTGCTTGTATTCGGCTTGCTTCAAGCAAGCACCATATGTCTTTCCATCACAGTAGCACAGGCACTGTGGCCTTGAACAGTATAAATCTTATCCAGCTCTATTCCCCCCCAGTATGCATAGGCAATCAGCGTTTTCTACTTTGGCGCATATAGCTTGAATCCTATAAGAAATAAGGTTACACATGCAGTAGAAACTTGGGCTTGTGGTATTTTCCAGTATTAGCTTCTTCAACAGCAATTGNTCTCTCTCTCTCTCTCTCTTTGTGATTTAATTGCTGTTTATCTCCACGGAGACCTTTATGTGCACATGCTGCCAGCTGGACCAGGATCAGTAGGTGGCCATTACTGGACATTTGGGAGCAATGACTTGAATTAAGGCCAGCTGAATCCTACTGTCTGTATTTTCATTCTGTCCTCAGATACAGGCTCACCCATAGTATTTCTTCTGTAGTACAGATGTTTACAAGACTATCATCTCCAGCAGCAGACTTCAGTATGAACAAGATCTAGTCAGCTCTTATTCCACCATTTCTACTAAGGACTTCAGGGTAGAAACCTGCCCAGCTACATAAGGGACCAAGGTCATATCTATACAGTAAACTTCTCTTAAGGAAGCCATCCTAAATTTCCCATAGAGAGCAAGTGGTGAACTACATTACAGGGCCATTCTGTGTCCACTCCACAAATCGAAAAAAATGTGTTGCCTTGAGGAAGACAAGTGACAAATGTGGTCCAATTTTCTTTATACCAATGCAAAATTCATTAGGAAAGTAAATTATATAGCAAAATTAGTATTTTGTATAGAGATCTTCCTATAGTGGTGCTATGTTTTGGCTGGGGAGTGTTCATGGATGACTAAAACCGCTAAAATTTTTTTCTGGTATAGAAACGAAAAATGGATAAAGGGAGCAGAATTTTAGCATGAAGAGCAATTATTGGCTGAGAGTTTCTTGTTTTGTTAAAAATTCATTATCTTTGGTTGTTGATGGATACTGTGTCTTCTGACATATATTTTCTAGGTTTTCTAATGTGAAAATTCTCTGTTCAACTCTTCCCAGGGTACCAGAAACATATACAAATGGATAGTGGTTTTTTATGTTTTGATGTGGGGAATATAATAGTGAAAAACAAGGATCATTTCTGAAAATTATGAAGAAAAATCAGATTGAGTAGATACTCTTCCAAACATTTTATACTCAGAAATACATTGTTTCTACTGTTCCAAAGGGTATTTTTTATTTTGGTCAAGATTTTCTAGTATTGAGTGTGGACAATCTATAAAACTGTGGGGTTTTCATGAACACATATCTGAATATCTTCCACAATTTGACAAGGAGGCCATATTTATAATTCCTTCCATACAAAATCGAAATTACTAAAACCAGAGATGAGAATGAGCTCAATGAAAATTATTGCTGTAAGTGTTACAAAAGTGTCCAAGCCACATATAGCTGCTTCAACACATGCAGATGCTTTGTACTGTCCAAACAGTACAAAATGCAGCATCATGTCTCCTAAGGCATGTACCACTAATCCACTCAAGGTCTTCAGCCTGATATTCAGGATTCCCACTGAGTGGTAAGATCTCTACTATTTGGAGGACAGTTTTTCCTCCCCTCCCCCACAGCCTAGGATAGTAAATATAACCAGCAGGAAGCCTGGAGCTGACAGTATCAATGACAGAGTGAAATCTGAAAGAGCATGGCACAGAGGTTTATTGGTCACAGGAGGTAGTCAGCTATGGCATTCTTTTCCTGCACAATTCACATGAAGCCCCGACACCATTTCCTCGAAGATAGTATTCAGAAAAACCCCTGAAATCTAAGCATAACAATAACATATCAATTACTTATACACTCAGGAACACGAACAGGATATTAAAAGGGAATTAGAGAAAATGCAGTCTTTCAGGTAGGTTATTGTTCTCTGGAATGCAAATTCATAAGGAATGTCTGGGATTAGTATCAGCCTAGTAGAAATGAGACCCGGTCAGAAGATGGTACAGAAAGAATCCCAGTCTGATTTCTCCCTGTTTCTTTGAAGCCCACATTTCACTTCCCAGTATAGCACTGTGTGTGCATATTCATGAGTCAAAGTCTCAGTGACCCCTCAGCTCCACACCACACAACAGAAATTTCAACTACTCTGTGAAATCCTAGCCCCAAGAAAGTCAATGGCAAGATCCTTGCTCACTTGTTTGGGAACAGGAATTCACCCATGATATCTTGTTAGTTCTGGCAGGTTTTCAAGATTCAGCATGCTTTTTGAGATGAACCAGTAAGCACTGTGCTGCTTTCTTCCTTACACCGTCCTCTACTTGAAACAGATATAGTGTTGTACTGCACAGATTCTATTACCCTTGGCAGCTAATTTTCTCCTTTGTTCACTCAAATGCAACCCTCCATCCCTTACTTTTTTTCCTACAATACATTTTTATAGAACAACATAAAAATTGTTATTAAAAAATCAATGCTCTGTTATCATTTATGGTTTATGTTCAAGAACTGTGAACATCTTCCTACTGTTTGCCCAGACTTTTTTCACTGTTTCTGGACAGATGCCTTGTGAGACTTCAGAAAGCCACATAAAACCTCTAACTTCTACATAATTTCCTAAATTAGTAGTCTTTGTGGACTGATGGGGGCTTTTTCTCTAAGATGTTCCTCCTGCCAGAACTTATAAATAACAGCAAGAGTCATTAAAAATTGAAGTGGACAAAGCATTTCAGACTACACTGTCAGTAACAAATCTCTCCTAGCAGAAGGGAGGAGTTGATGACCTAATAGGTTTTTCCCTATTTTAAACCCTTCAGACTTGTGATACCTCAGTTCCCTGACTGGTCTTTGACAAATCTGTGACAGATTAAAAAAAAAGAATAAATATTCAGTGACCAAAGGTATAACATAGTTCTGCTTATTATGTGTTAATAATTCCTTTCAAATTGTGCTTGCTTTTACTTGGAATAATAGATGATGTGGCAAAGCGCTCTAAATGAAAAATTTTCATCTTCAGTGTTGGTTATAATAGTAAGTAATGGTTGGTAAGTAATATTTTTTCCTAATATGGCTTAAACATTCAGATGAACTGAAGAGGCACATTTCTGTCTTTTGAGGAGGGTCAGGGTCTTTCACTCCAATGCAATGGAGACACCTGGTTCCTTCCTTCATCTGGACCAAGGAGCTAGGCAATATTAAGACAATGGCAATGAAAGGCATTTGAGAAAAAATAAATCCCGTTCTGGAAAATCTGAGAAATTATTCATATTAATGATAAAAAATTACTCCCTCTAAAAGTTCAAATGATCAGGTCTGAATTTTTCTTGGAAAAAGTCAGTATTCCTTCAAATTCACTGAGACTTGACATAAATAACCCCAGTGATCCCATCTCCAAGCAAAATCCAGAAGCTATAACATAGTAGTCATATTTGCTCACATGTATTTGCATTTGAGGTCTGAAGTGAAAAGTTCTTCCAAAGCAGCAATCAGTGAAGTTCCCAAAGCCTGAGCAAACCATGAAGAGAGGAGTGGATTACATGAGCTCATATGAGACATTAAGCCCCTGCTGCTCTCTCCTGCTCTGTAACTCTAAGAAGTCATGCTGCTTAGGTACTATGCTCTCTGCTAGCTCTTGGTCTCTCTCCATCACATATAAAATGACTTTCTTTCATGATATGGAAATCATTATTAGACCACTCCAGCTAAGGAAATTCTGGCATCTAGACATCTGATGAGGGTGCCACATGCACAAGGGCCAATCCAACATTCCTTTTAGGACATAATTAGTATTTGAGCATACAGTCAGGATTTGGTTCTGGGTTGCAGCTACAGAACTGAGCTGTGAGAGTTTAATGAATGCGGGCATTTGAGTTCCTGCACGTCTCTATCAAAAGTTGAGCACAAAAATCCAGCTAAAATTATGTAACAAACATGGTAGGAACGATTTCTTTTCTCTCTTCTTTGAAGCTAGAGAAAAACAGACACAGTACAGAGAGTGACTATAGTAATTACCCTTTTTTTTCCTGAATGCTATAGTAAACACTTTCAGAGTAAAACTCAATGCATAATCACTGCTGATCTAAAAATGACAGCTGTTCTGGAGAAGACCAATGTACACACCAATCCCTCCTGTAAACTATTCCACTTCCTTTAGTTATGTTAAGGGTTTCTTTTTCCAAACTGAGTATGAATCAGTTCTTTTATGTGTGTTTCTTTTGATTTGTAGCTATAACCAGATAGACTTCTTACTCCATCACTTTCAGTATAATCGTAAGTGGACAATTCAGTCGAGCAGCTAAGAGATCATTGAGACAAGTGCCCAGGAGAAGTTATGAAGCAGGACACACAAAAATCTGTCATATTATTTCAACACTGCTGCCAAGATGTTTTTCAAGGATTAAAAAGCTTTTTCAATAATGAAGCAAATAACAGGTACCTCACATGGCTCCAATTAGGAACAGAATGATAATTGTCTATGATATTACTTTAAAAAGTCAGAAGGTTTCACTATGATTATATATAGTAAAGAAACATCAGAAAAAGGAGGTAGAAAGAGCTTACTACTTATCAGAAAGCCTAGAGTTTAATCATTGAAGTATTTTCCTACTTATATTAACAGAAAAAGGATGAAAAAAAGGTAAAGGAAGAACAAATGACCAAAGCTGTAGGCATATCAGAACAGACATAGTAGTATGAAGACAGGATGAGACCTGAAGGAGATTTGAATTTTTTCATCATTCCATTTCCACTGCTGGGCAACAGTTGTGAGGAGAAAAAAGTACTATATTTTCCACAAAATATCCTCCCTGGAATGTCAGGAATTGTCAACACCAACGCAAAAGGAAACAATGGCTGATCTCATGGTTCTGCAGTCGTCCTCTTGCAGGCTTCCCTCAGCAAAACAAACCCTTCAGGTCACACAGTCCTTGGGGGCCATGCATTAAAATAACTCAGTTATGTTCACAGTCTCTATTTGTCCCTCCCAGACACCTTTGTAGTGGCATCAGCATCCACCTCAGAGGAGACCATTTTCTCATTCTCATCCCAGCTGGAGAATAAGCTCTGCATTTGAGGTTATCAAGGGGACAGACAGTTAAAGGACAAAAAACAGCAGCAATAAAGTAACCTTACCAGGAAGGCATGGAGAATACCCTGAAAAACATGTAGGCTGACTTTTCTTTGGTATACTCAGTTTTTGTCTTTGGGCAGATTGCCACAAAGGGAAAAAAAAGGAGGGGCAAAAGAAAACCTATACTTTATTTATTATTTAAATAAACAGTTTTATGCTGCTTCCATTTTGTGCTCAGTTTTATAACAATATGAGTCTATTTCCCCATCATTCCTTAATATCTATATTGTTTAGGACTTTATATACTGTATGATTAGTTGGCATTGGTACTGTTCAATCTGTACTAATCTGTATGCATTTATATTGTGTGAGCAGTTCTCTAATTGGTTTTCATCCAAGTAATCCCACAGAGAATAAGGTTACATGCTGAAAAGGGCTGAGGTGAGAGAGTGGTTAAAAGGGGAGTGCAAACTCTTTTCCCATCCTTATTAAGAATGCTTTACACATCTGCATTTTCTAAAAACATTTCTAAACTCCCTCTGTGTGAATAAGCATAAAGTCTATTCCACAGCACAGAAACGCACAGAGAGAAAATGAATTTGTTTCAGAGAACCCCACCCATATCTGCTTTATTTCTCCCATGTTGCTGTATTTCTTGGTCAGCTAAGGCTGTGAAAAGTAAATACTACAGTTTACAAATGCAGAAAAATTAAAACAAAAACAGATCCAGAACAGAATATGCCTCTTGGAAGAAAATACAAAATTGAGTTTAAGTAAACAGAGCGGAGATGAAAGATCTTTTCCTAAAGGGATAATAGAATTGCAAAAAAAATAATAAAAAAAATAAAACAATACAAAAAGCCCAAAACTGAGCCAGCATTTTGAAACTTAGCCACTTAAATCCATATTTGGATGACTTGTGTAGCAATAGCCCAAATTTCAGATACTCCTCACAGCAAAATTTCTGAAACGTTTTGACATGTGCTGCAGGTACTCCAGGTATTAATTTTGTAAAGGCTGATGACAGCACTTGAATTTTAAGAAAATATATATTCAATCATTGCATTTAATTGCGCAATAATTACACACTTTCATATTTCTGGATGCAAGGTCGTTGGTTTCATTGAGTTTTTTAAAAGGTTTTATATTATCGGTCACACACCAACTAGCAAACAAAAAAGTTTTGGAAAAAAATGAGGTATGAGTAACTCTCCCTTTCCTTACAATAAAAAAATTTCTTAGTTTCCTTCATAGAACTGCACATTGAAATTTATAAGTACCTATATATGATCATTGTCTTTATCAGCTCCAAAATTAGATTTTTTTTGTCACTCAGATCAAGTTTTAGCTTTGATTACATTTTTTTCTTCTTTCCTTAAAAAACAAACAAAAACCCAATTAAATCAACATAGTGAAACCTTTATGTAAACCACACTTTTTATACATGCCCATGCCCACATTCTGAACAGGCATTAGAATATTTATTTTAAAAACACAAGGCTTGCTTACCATATTCACAACTTTCAATGGCTGGATTTTAGAGGAGCCTTTTTAAAATGAAAGTCTCCTGCTACTATACATTCTTGCCAGTGGGAAAATGCAATTTCACTACATACGGCTAAACAAAACCCTTTTTTACTGCTTAAGAAAAAGATATTCTCTAGTGCTTTTTATGGATTTCAAAATGGAATAAAAGATAAACTTTTAGATTTTACCCAGAGCCATGTAGGTGACAATTTTTCTTCAATTAGTTATCATCCTGCCTGTGCCATAAGTATCAGCCTGGACTTTAAAGAAAGATAGCTGTCCCACTAAACTTAACAATGATTTACACCGAAGGACAAGGCAAGCCTGCTCTTTCCCTCCCCCACCTACGAATGCCACCATGCTTCATTTCTGCATTATCTTCTGGTAACCATCTCCGGAATATTCTTAAAAGCTGCTAACATGATACATTAGAATTCAGGCATGTGACAGATACAAAATTAAAGTTGACCTTCTCTGTCAGAAAAAATAAACAGTAACCATTAGCAGCTTTGTACCTCTGCATTTAACTCCCTATTTTCTGCCTCCCTAGTTTGGGTCCATTAACTGACTGGTGCAAAAAAGATCCCCGGCAACACTGACTCCCTGTGGATATATTACAATCTCTGGATATTACACTTGACTATAACCTTTCCTCCCCGGCCTAATTTTATATTTAAAATAATTCACTCTTGACTTGGTCACACAACAATATTGTAGACAAGAGTTGCCAAAATTCTGTAAAAACTTCTTGCATCTGCATGTCTGTCTGTTTGCACTGGGAGCCATTAGGAATTCGTACTGGCAATTGATTTTATTAGTCACTCCAATTTTTTTTTTGCTATGCCTTATCAGTTATAGTAAGAACATCCTTTACACAAAAATATATTTAAAATATTATTTTATGGGGAAAGTATCAATTAAAATCACTAGACTTCCAAAAGTTATTTTATGTTGTTGAACAGAACATACAGAAAATTTCACATCTACAAAACTTTTAAAACTTCAGGACTCTTCAGAGTAAATAAGCTAAATGATTGTCATATAAATTTTGATGGAAATAAAGACAGGATTCCAGCACCAGATAACACAAAAGCACCTCTAGGCAGAATTAAATGGAGAATTTCTACAAACAGAGAAGTGGTTTTGAAAACATTGGTGCTGCATTTCTGTCATGAACTTTGAAAAACATGCAGAGTAAGACAGCACTCTTGCATTGATTTTGATCATCCTACAAGCACTGCAGTATGATTTCGGGGAGTTCCCATAAAAGCACATCCTGAGCCCCACTAGGTCTTGTAAATGTATTCCCACCTCCATTTTCTTTCAACAGCTGGAATATTTTTTCTCTTGCTGTCTGCTGGGATTTCCCCCATACTTTTTTGGTTTTTTCTCTTGTCTAGCCTCTCTTTGAAAGAGACAAACTCATTACACTAACCATTTGATACAGTCTGCATTAAATTTGTGGTGGGACAGGGCTTATCATCTTTCTTAACAATAATATATAGAATACCCCAAAATCAAAAATCCTCTTCTCTTTTGATCTAGGAAGAGAAAAATTATATAATTCTCATTCCATCTATGCTGTGGTGCATGCCATTTCTCTTAACATTTTTTAAAGAGAAAATTTTGATATTTTCCTGTAAATTTCATATTTCTACTCTGGAGCGACAATATTTAAAACTTTGTTCTCTTTTTCAATGCACACATAAATTTTAAAAAGGTAAACTTCAACACACCCTTTTTATTAATGAATGCAGGTTGCTTTGACTTTATATAAAAGATAACATATAATATATATTGAAAGTTTTCAAACAAAACCACAATTTCAATGTGAAAAATGTCACTGTACTGTCCCAAGTTTTTAATTATCCTTGTATCCTATAGGATGGGCTTCTAAGTACTCCTTAGCATCCCAGTTTGTAATGTTTTATCTGACTGATTAGATACCAAACCACCTTCAGAAGACTGGTGCAGAACAGATGTAGCAAAAAAAAGAATTTGTTTCTGCCAAAAACCTCATAAGCTCAAGGGCTGTTTAACTTAGCTCAGTCACTTAGTTTATTTTGCATTAGAGGAACTTCTCATTTAATTTACCAGTCTATAATAGGTAACTTTTTCAATATGAAGCTAAAGGTCACTATTATATGTAAGGAAAATTAAGCCAATGTTCTTGGTTGCCTTACAGTTCTCCTAGTTCAACTACTCCAATAAATGAACATGTACAACAAGCCGAAGGGCTTTTTATTACAAATTTAATTCATTTCTCTAGACAACTGTGAAATTTGCCATTGACATTAGTCATTACCCCAAGGCGAACTAAAAGATGATCTCAGTTAATAAATGATCCTTAACAAGGAACGCTCCTATCTTCTGTGATATTGGCACAGGCACATTTTATTAATGCAGGACTAGCTTCCTGCCAGAACACTAGCATTCATGACTATTTGGTGTGCTTGTTTCCTCTTCCTGCTCCTGATATTAATAATTATGCAACGGGATAATTAGCAACACAAAGAGACAGTACTATGTGCTTGCAGCTAGATTTTCAGCACGTTAACCTTCTGGGAAATAAAGAACAGAAGCAAAGAGTCTAGCCAAATAACCAATGCAGGTTGATTTCACAGTGTGTAAAAGGCTAATTATCTGTGAAAAGTCTGACCTCAAGTAACAAAATTACACAAATGTGCAGGCATTTTATCTTAAATAAAACTCAGATGCACTAGTTCATAATGTGAGGAGTCATGGTTAATAACTGTCTTCCAGAACTATTTGTCTCTATATATGTTTATAAAAATAAAAATAAATCCCAGACAGAAATAACAGTCTCCTATAAAATGTTAACCAGTTACTCAAATAACTGCAAAGGTAGGGTAAAATAGACTATCGCCATCCCTCAACCATTGCAATGCTAAAATAAAATAAAATAAAATAAAATAAAATAAAATAATACCCAATATATGACAGAAGTAGGTTAAGTGCATTTTGTTTACTGGAGACAGGCTACAATAAAAAGCAGAAAATATTACTACTTCTTTACAGATACCATGTGTAATTCATTCTGATATAAGAATATTTATCCACTAGCAGTAATAACAAACCACAATTTTTGTCATGAAAAAAATAAATTGTATTTGCAAAAAGCAAACACATTACGGAGTGTGTAAAAATGCAATATTCCCATTTTCTAGTCAGAGTTCCAATTTATTGAAGTAACAGAGCAGAAAATGCACTGACAGCTGTTACATTTTATTGCGAATTAGTATATACGTTTTATATCCAGTGAGCAAATGCATGATACATTGTATTCCAGTAATTGCCACTGGCTTTCCAAATGGAAACTGAATGATCTTAGTGCAATTACACTCAGGAGAGTAAGTGTAACAAGCTACAGTTCTACATTATAGGTCTTTAACAATACCAAGAATTTTACTCTGTTTTAAAAAATAAAATAAAAAGGTCAACTGTATATATAAAGAAAGAAATATATATTTATCCACCTACAGATGATAAAATGAAATTTTCTGCTATTCTGGCTTAGATTTGGTTACATATAACACAGACCTTATGTTTCAAATGTTTGTAAGAATGATACTTAAGTTTTCTACTAGTTTAGACATTTCTTCAGCATCAATAGTTTGGGGGGGGAGGGAAGAGGAGATTGAACAGAATGGTTGGAAACTTTGAACACATAAAATCAAAACTTCTCATTTCACATAGGAAATAGATGATTGTTATTCCTAGACTACACCCAAATTTTCCAGCATCCTTGCATAGAAATTAAACATTTTCCTTGAAAGATTTAACACATTACCTTCAGACGTAACATTTTAAATGTTTATTACCATAGGCTTTTTTCCCCTCCCCCGGTTATCACCTGAGATAGTAACCCTCTTAAGATAGCCCATGTGCTGAACAGTTAATATTTCAAATGCATTAAGGGAAGTGGGGGCATGAGGGAAAAACATTTTATTTTTATTTTTTTACTAACCTTTGTAACATATTTTAAACCATTTCGTTGGGCAACCAGTCTGGTGACAGCCTCTGCACCTTCAAGCTGTAGCTGGAGCGCTCAGTAAAGCCGGCAGTCTCCTCCCCTCTAGTGGCTACCAGCTCTCTTTGCAGCAAACTGGGGAAGAGAAAGGCCTTTACAGGACCACCTCAGGGCCATTTGTGTCATTTTTCTAAGCTTACANCACAAAAAAACCCAAAACCAAACAGCCAAAAAGCCCCCCACAACAAAAATCCCACACAAGCCCACAACCAAATGCAGCAGAGCAGGCAGTCTATCACCACAGCAAATAAAATTTATCAGTCATTTAAAACAATATGTTAGTAGTGACTATGACTTAATCAACACCAACCTGCTGACATAGATTTGCAATTTGAGCAGGTTATTAGTGATCGAATTAACAACGTGTCACAACTTGTATCTGATTTATTAAAGGAAGCTGACTAATGCAACAAAGCTATAAACAACACGCATGGAGACATTCTTCAGGCATACTGACTACTGTTGCATAGTCAATGGAAAAGCAGAGTAAGAAACAATCTCTCTGATTTTCCCTTTTCTTTTGCAGCGGCTTATAGAGTATTGCATACTTGTTTTTGTGTGAAGCATGGGGATCTATGTCATAAACTTTTACCCCTGGAGGGGTCAGAACCTATGCAAAAAAAAATCACTCCTGTTACATCTAGTAAAAGAACTCAGTGGAAGGGCTTGGCACGGGGAAGCCATGAGAAAATACAGCATCCTGGGACATGCTGTGGTTTCAGCAATAGAGTAGCCTAATCACTGCCATATTTTTTTTTCTTTTTCATTTTTTACTTTGCAGTTCTCTTGATGGAGGCTTTTAAGAGGGCATGATGAATACTGAAGGTGAGGTAGCCTGGTTTTCTGAATATACCTCTTCCTAAGCATGTGGGATAGCACAGGAGAAAGCATAATTACCCTATGTAGTCCATAACTAGCCAGCACTTGCAGTACTTTTGCAGTCATGAGCTAACAATGAACCAAATGTACAAGGCAATTCATACAGCGCATGGATTTAAAATTCTTTTCCTTTTTCAAAATTTGTTTCTGAAGAGGACTTGCTTCAACTCTTTGCTCATGGGTCAGGCACATGCATGTCCATCAATATAAAACTAAGACCTTTCACAGATTTAGACAAAAAAAAATTATTTCAGAGGAGCACTGTAAACACAGTTAAGCAAGATCTGTACAGATTAGCTTTGATAGTGTATCCAAGTCCAAGGGTAACCTGACCAGGTTTTCTTTTGCACCCACTTTTAATTCTGAAACAATTAGTTACAGCCCAACTAGAGGCTTGAGAGCATTTTCATGAGAAACAAGAATTTAACATAAATCCACATAACCAAGGAAATTCAGAATTGAGGCTGTCAATTCTTAGGCCCAATAGAACACATAAAGGGGCTTGTTAATGCTGAACTAATTGGCATTCTTGGCTTGACAGTCTCAGCAGAGAGACCAAGGAGTGAATAAGCATGGAGACTAAACTACCCTCTCGCTCACAGGTGGTCCCTCTAGGTTAGGACTAAAGCACATTTGGAGATGAAGAAATGAAGAGAAAAATGTACACCAAAGGTACTGTTTAATTTGTGAACGAGAGATTTTAGCCTGCACTGAAGGCGATGCAATCAATTCTTAACCAATGTCTACTCTGGCTGTTTCAATTTAGCCTGTAAATAAGCAAAAGTTTTGATTTCCTTTTAACAATTATGTTTCATAATTAGGGGGAGAGGCTGATACCCTCCAGTCATCGCCATCGCCATGTTGACTTCTATGAAAATAAATGAAAAATCCTTACCAGAAAAACTCTGTTCTCTACAAACTAATCAGTATAATCACAATATCTTCAGACATGTACTTAGGGGAAGGACTTAACCTGTACCTCCTGGAGGCTACTTAATACAGGCCAGAGAGTAAGTGTACCTGCAGTCTTAGCCCCCCGACACACACAACAGCTCATTCTTCAGATCCCATGTAAAAGTATTTCTCTGGCATTCATTGGGAGGTAAGGATATGGGCTTATATCATACTTGAGCCCCTGTTTAAAGGTGTGTCTGTAGTACTCAATGAGCTTCAAAAGGTTCCTGGTGAATTGTTACATCTGGAAGGGGGTAATAAGGGAGTAACACTATTATTGCTTCAAATAGATTAGTGCTGAGCATTTCTCCATGGAAGAGTATAAAAAGTCTCCTATCCTTCCCACTGAAAATGTTGGATCAAAAAAGAGAGATATCAAAAATAAAATGCACAATATTAATACTGAGGGTAATTAATCACTGGAGTAAATTACTGAGGGATAGAGTTGATTCCCTTTCAGTGAGAGTCCTTAAATAAATACTGGATAGCTTTTTAAAAGGTACATTCTAGCTCAGCTGCAACTTATAAGGATCAATGCAGAAATTACAAAATGAAGTTCAGTGACTTATGTAATACAGGAGGTAAAAATAAAATATTGTCATGCATATTTTTGAACTTAAAATGTATTAATTTATTACTTTTAGACCACATGATAAAAAATTAAAAGGACATATAAAAAAAAAAAAAAGAAAAAGGAAAATAAAAAGTTGGGAAAGAATGACCAATCAACAAAATAGCTCTGCAGCTGATGCAATATCAATGGTAATTAATGATCCTATGCATTTTAAAAGTGACTATTTAAAAATAACATATTTATAACACTCCAGATTTTTTAACTTGCCAGATTTTCCTGCCTTGGCTAAAGGACTTTCAGTACAGTAGTGAAAAGTGGTGATATAGACAGTCCCAGTTTCTGTGTCCTTCTTGGGACTGTTCATCCCCAGACCTGTTTTGAGCAACCTCAGGACTGCACTAAGTTGTGCTAGCTGGCAAATGTGCCCCGTAGCTGTTGTACTGGCTGATTAATAGTCAGGCCAAAACAACATCCACAGACCTCTACACTCACTCCCCTGGCAGTCCCCAGAGCATGTTTCCCAAAAAAGCCTGGAGAGACAGAGGAAAAGTAAAAGGAGGAGTAGCAAAGAGTCATTGTGATCAGAATCACGTCTCCTTATTGCAGCTAAAATAATGTATCCAAATAAAATTCTTTGATTCTTACTAGCAATAGACTTAAAAATAAAAGATAAAGATAAGATCTTCTCAAAGGACAAAATTCTTCTTACAAATGAGTAGAATTTAAAAGTTATTTCACTGTGACACTTATAGATATCAACATGATCTGTCTTATGGAAAGTAGACTAAAACCTCCGTAATTCTTCCTTTTCAGAAGAACTTAAGCTACTCAAAACAGGAGAATAACAGCAAATCTAATTTCCTGAGACAAACTCACCAATTCTAATGCTATTTTTTTAGAATTATGATCATAATTTTCAATGCTTTTCTGGTCTTTTAGTGAGGAATCTTAAAAAAAACCCCCAATAAACAAATGGAATCCTCCAATATTAAAAATTAGAAGTCACGGGTTTGGCCACCACCATTCCTTGCTTTTTCTTTGCTTTTTTAATATAAAAAATGAGATATGATGTTCAGATCTCCACCATGCTCGCTGTATATGTCAGCCTTTTTAATTTTTCCCAATGATATTTATTCTTTGCAAGAACATTTGAAGTAGAATTTCTGATAAAATTTGAAAATTTGGTAGCATTTTTAATAATCTGAACAAACTGCATAGTCTAGTTATCAGCTGTTCAGGAAAATCTAAATGCTGTTCACTAAATCTAAATCTTGTTCACTATTGTTTTGTTTTCCTAAAAAGCTGAGTAAATGTTCTAATAAAGGAAGAGTCATTAGAGACAGATCATAAATGGTTCAAAATCAATCCATACACAGCCTTATTTTTGGAGTCATTTGAACTCGGCAGCCTACACCTGTAGTTTTATAGATCTCAAGATCTAAACTTTCTAATACCAGATTTTCTGGTTTACAGTTTCTGACTGTAATGTATGTGACTGCAACACACAACTTTTAGCACTTTTACCCTGAGAGTAACAAATTTATCTCAAGACTCACTTTTTTTTCCCCTTGAAGAAAAAGAATAATGTAGAAATAGATGCTAAATGTTGCTCACTACTGCTTCTTTGTTCTGCACATCAAACCAAATTCTACTTCCACTGTCCATGGGAGATAAAGGGCTTAATCATTTCAGGAATACCTTGGCTGATGCACACTCATTTTAGCTGAAAGCACCACATGCGATCTGATGAAAGAAATGTAGCCTGGTAACTATTGGAACCTTGTTGTCCTACCTTAACAGATATGCATCATATCCCACCTGATGCTTTTCTTGGGATTGCCATCATTCCTCTCTGCTTAAAATAATTGTGGGTATTCCACAGTTACTAAGGAATAGTGCAAGCAGGGAGGGAAAAAAATAGTGGAAAAGACATTCATAGTGAGCTTTCAGATGAAATCAGACAGTCTAAGATTGTGTTCTCATATCATCTGGCATGGCTAGAGATAGTAATGGTCTTTTCACATCCAGCCACCAATCAGAACAGCAACAGAATCATGATGAAATTAAAACTGAAAAGTAAATTATGAATAACATGAAGAAGTTATATATTTTAATTTATTTTAAATACACCAGCTATTAAACCTGAGGAACTGTCTGTCTGAGAAGCTAAGGAGCCAAACAGATTGCTTCCTTTAGTGCTCCCTAAAACAACTTTCTAGATATGAGCCTTACTCTTCAGAAGACCAACTGGTCAACAGGCAATGCAAACCCAGCAGCAGCAGCAACAGAAAAAAGCAGATCAATTTTCAGCTACTCAGTAAGCCATATTATAAATCAGTAGAAATGGAGACTGCTTACTGATATTGTATTTGCTTGAGCAGAGACTTGAGGATGTTCTGCGTTTTTAACAATACACACAAAGAAAAGGATCAAGTTGTAGTTATTGCTCACGGGCAAAAGAGGAACATATTTAAGATTTTTCTGCAGATGAATGCAGAGGAGGCCAAGAAAAATATAATATAGCCCTACAGATGCATAGTAAGTAATTCTTTTTCCCATATTGCGGTATCATATGCAAGGGAACACATTTGCTCCAGGATTGCCAGTTCACAGAAGGATCAACGCACAGACAGGTTTGTAGAACCCCGTGTGAACCGACAGAGCTTTCCAAATTCAGGGCAGATGAAAGGGAGCAAACGATCTATGCAGTGCCAAATTGTATATGGTGCTATAGATAGCTGATCAATGCCAGCCATGTAGCAGACCCTTGCTCTGACAATCTGAAGGTCTGCTCAGGTGACTACAAACAGTAGAAGCAAAGAGAGAACACACGGAGCACAGCGTGGGCGTTATAACTAGAGTGCTGTAAATTAGAAAGGCACACATTTGTAATTGGCATTGCTGACAAAGAAGTGGCACTAAAGTTACAGATGGAGTCAGAGCTGATGCTGGAACAAGCAGCCTAAATAGCTTGTCACTCTGAGCTCATTAAGAAGTAAAATGCAGATCAGGGAACAGCTAAGCAGCTGGGTCAGGTTGTTCATTGGCTAATTTAGTCTAAACAAGAAAGAGGGAAGGCATGAAACATGTTCTGGAATAGTGTAAAAGAAAGCAAGGAACCAGAAGGGTAGGGGTGGCCAACCACTTGCTGCAAGCTGAAACACAGCTTAAGAGAAAACACCAAAGACAAAGGAAAAAAAACAAAAAAAAAAAAAAAAAAAAAAAAAAACCTTGAAAAAACAAACCTCCAAACTTAAATCAACCTTCGCCTTCTCTTCCTTTTTTTTTTTTTTTTCTATTTCACTAAATAAACAAAATGCAAAAAATTGGGGTTTCAGCTGTCTCAAAAAATCATTGGAATCCAAGAATCAAGTAATCAGCAACACACATGCCAGTCAAGCATACAGCTATCCACGGCTGAAGACCGACACTGACATATTCATACATATGTATGAGCGTCAGTATTTGCATGTCAGAGCTAAGCATGTAACAATGCAGGTACTTGGGTTAGAAAATTTGGCAAAAACCCCTCTCTCTTCTCAGAACTGAAGCCAGACCTGCCACCGTTGCAGTCAGAAGGCTTGACGGCAAGGCAGCTCAGCACCCTCTTCTCCCCAAATTACGAACCACCCGCTCACCTTCTAAAAACCGAGGCTTGCAATCAGGATCTCCCAATAAGCACACTTGAACTGAGGAGTCTGCAAGCTCAAATTCCTGCCAGAAAACCTCCAGGGACGCACCTAGTCTGGGCATTTACTACAGATCCCCTCCCAGCTTTGCCTTCCTTGCTGCAGTTCCATTTTGCAGGCACTCCTTTTTTCTGAAAGGGCTGCATGGAATCAGCATGTAACAGAGAGGAAGGCTGGTACAGCAACGTTAACTAACTCTTCTTTGTAATTAAAGGCGTAAAATCTGCTCCACACACAATCTTTATTTAGGTAAATTTCATGGCCGATAATCAGATCTTCTATGAAAGAGAAAGAAACAAATGAGCTAGAAATTCGTGATCTGTCATATTTAGAAGAAATCATCAGTCAAAGCCAAGATGATTTTTATGCATGGGCATGTAGGTATGGGGATTGAAAGGGGCTCTTCTCTGATGTCTACATCTTCTGTGATCCATTATCATTCCTCCAAAATAAGTTTTGTGAATGGTTATGGGTTTTAAAAAATATTATGTGCTATGATTTGGCCAAGCAAAGGAGAGCAGGTGAAGGAGAAGTCACCAGAACCTCTGTCTGTGTATCATATTCTGCCTTCCTGCAGATCTCCCAGAGTCCCTTGATGTTGCAGAAGATACATAAAAGCTCAGGACAAACCCCAAAATTATCTATAAAAGTGTAATCATCCTGGCAAGTTGTTGTGAAACAACAGCCTGTACATAAGTTTCATACTCCAGGTCCTCTTTCTCGAGATTTTATTGTCCTTTGTAACATTACCAATCTCCCTGACATTTTCCACTTCATTTTCCACCCCTTTGTTTGATCTACTGTGAATAGATTTGTCAGTGCTGCTAGAAAGGAAGTTGATTTTTAGATTTAACAAAAAAGAAGCTAAAAGTTGAGAGCTTTCTCTGTGAGGGAACTGTTATAATGTTCTATTATCCCTGCAGGGATGGAGAGAAATTCTTGTAAATGTTACTTATTTAACAGGATATTCTTAAACAATGTATCAAACTACTTAGTGAAATCACATGAACAAATCATAAGAGACTGGTGAATTGAAATGATTAAGGCTCATTTAATTTCTTGAAACCAGGACATTTCCCCAACATCATAATATGGATTTGGGTTACGGAGTCTTCAAATAACTGTTGGAAAAATTTCCTATCTTGTCTATTGATGTAGTACAGAGTTAGCAGATAAAAATTTAACTCACTGAGACATATCTCTTATTTTCTGTTTCTTTTTTTCTGTTTTATTTTTCACATAATTATTTTATTTGTTAAAATAAATTTCTCTCTGTTAATGTTCTTATTGAAATAATTATATTGATATTTCAAATTGTCATTGTTCTCCAGACAAACAATTTGCACAGCGAAGTTTTATCAGACTCTATGTCCCTTTCAAGACATATAGAGAATATTATCATTTAATTATTCATATTCCTTTTAGTACAGTGTTATGGATAAAAAAGAAAGAAGACCTGATAAATTTCTATAGAATCTACAGAAGGCAGGAGGAGGATGATATGTCTCATTTATGGTAGCAGAATGAGGCTGTCTCAATAGTTATTACAAAAAGAGTTTCCTTGGACAAGTAGCTCTACTACAAACAGCACAGAGTTATTGAGACTGCATAGAGTTGACGTCCTCATCTGCAGCGTCGTGCTGTGAGCTGGACAGAATGATTTGGTGGATAGAGCACAAGACTGAAAATTAGTAGCCCTCAACTCTATTCTTTTCCTGATGCACACTCTGGATGAAATTCTCCTCCAATGCCAAAGACCCAGATCCTTAAGAAAATCAATGATAAAAAAAGGCATTTTTATTATTGATCAGAATGTCGTATGGGTAGTTCATTCCTCCTTTAGTCACCCACTTCTCCAAAAATGTCTTCTTAAATTATTGGGCACTTAAAAAAATTGAACCCAAATGATTTTAAACAGACACACTAAGTCTTCCTCTTCTCACAGAAGACTTGCAACTAGTTAATATCTGTGGCATGTTTAGATACAACAAAATGGAAAGTGTTCTAGAAATGCAGATTATTGCTGGTATTATGAACAGATATAATTTGCATTTTCTTCAACATTATTCTCTTTTTGTGTTATTTTTTCATATTTATGACTTTTGTGTATTTATGTGCATCAAAAATTAATAAAAAGGTTTATTAAAGAAATGACATTGCTGTAATTACTCCAATTGGAAAATCAGTACAACTTCACAGACAACAAAGCAATATGTTGAATTTACGAACCTTGCCTCACTTATTTACATTTAACATACTTAAAATATTTGAACCATTTTGTTGATGGATTGGAAGCACATTAGGTTAATTAAACCTATCTTGCAAGTATCCGTTCCAGAGTTTATATGTTTCTTATATTGGTTGTACTTAGAAGAATGTATGTGATCTGGAAAAAAACTTGCATGGTATTACACTTAAGTTCAGCAGTATTTCCAATTTCAGTAACATCTCAGTCTTTCAACTGGGTCTGAACTGTACTGAAAAGTTCTACTCTTTGCTATGACAAGCGTGTTATTTTTCATTTTCTAGTTTAACTTAAAAGCTGCAATGACTCTTCCTCCAATCTTTTGCCTTGTGATTTCTCCATTAGAAGCAAGATTTAAGATGCAAATTTCTGCTAATTATTTTTCTTCTCAGCCTGTGGAGTTTAAAATACTAAAGATAATTAAGCTCTACCTTGCACTAGGTACTTCATTTCTGGGTTTGGGGGTTTTTTCTTATTAATTTCTTTGACCTTCCCTTGGTGTCCCTGAAGAGGTCTGGACTGATATAAGTGCTGTACCAAAAATCCTGAGCTTTCCTCTGCTGTGTCTCATGAAACAGGGTCTAAACAAGCCATCTGTGAATGATGAAAATTATGACTTTGAGCAAAAAGCCTTTAAGTCATGAATTCTGCACCGGAACTAGAGGCTGAGATTGATGCAGTCACTAAAGATGGGCTCAGGTTCACGAGAATATAAACAGTGATTTTGTTACTGTCTTTTTCAACGTTTCCATAGCTCGCTGACAGTTTTAATGGGCAGTCAGACATCCTGGCAGTTTAATTCTGAATACTTTGGTTCCAATTTCCTGAAATCATATATGCTTTTGTGTGCTGTAACCTCATCGAGAAAAAAAATCTCTGTCTGGATCTGCCCTCAAAGATGAGGCCTTTAAATTTCAGTGTATCCCAGGCATGAATCTGGCTCATAGCTGTCACATTTATCACTTCAGAAAGATTACAACAATGTAATGGAATTAATCTTTAATAGAATTAAGTGTTTGTGAATGACTTGACTTTATTTTGTACAAAGATACCAAAGGAAATCTATCTCAATATATCATGCTAAACTACAAATCTATGATGCTAGATCAGTTTCAAGCTAGAAAACCAAACTGAAATCTGTACATTCCTAATCAGAGAAATTATATCTGGCAGTTCAATTATATGTGCAATAACTCATACTTCAATCATAGATGATACAAAAATTTAGTGTTTCATGCTAACTCTGTAAAAAGGAAATACATATTTACGAAAAAAAAATCTTTAATTTTTTGTTTAAGTAATTTCTTCCTAAACTACATTGTGGGGAAAAACTTGCACATACCTCTGAATCCATCATCTGAACACAATTCTTATTACTCCTGTGCAGTGTTTTTACTAATGCAGGTTTTTTTGTCATATGTTGGTAAAATGACTAGTACGTCTTGTAAGTAACGATATTTGGGTACCGTATATGTATTCAGAGCAATATATGCTAAAATTGGTTATGGAAGAAGGAAAGTTCTTTCTGTTTTTCCTAACATCAGAGTAATCCAAGTAATTCTTTCCTCACATCTGGCCAGAAGCTTCCACGGTAGGAAGTTGAAGAAAGGAAGTCAGCCTATGCTGAGGCCCCTTCAAACCCCATGATTAAACACCATTGGTTTTTCTATTCCCCACTGAGATAATAGTTGTCTCCTACTACAAGGAATAGCAGTCTCAGCTGTGAAGGTTGTGGTTCAAATACTTGTTAGAGCACAGAATGGAGGGTTGTCACAACATATAAAAATACATTTCAGTTTCCTCCTTTCTTCAAAAGTCAGATGGCAAAAATCAAACATTTAAAGTTAGAAAACCCCAAATAAAGAATCCTGAAATATGTGATGGCTTATGAATAATTGTGGTTTTTTTCCAGTGGGGATCCTAATTCATTCAGTACACATGACAAATAGGTAAGGGGGTATACACAATAATTTTAAGGGTATGTCTATAGTGAACACTATTGCACCGTGAAAAGATACCCAGCTGGCTGTTTCCAGTTCCCGAAACTGGAAACAACCACAATGTGAAAAGTGAAGTGACCTAATTAGTCCCAGTGCAAATACCACGTTCACATCACTCTACAGCTTCCTACACATGAGTTAGTATACCTGTGTGGCATAGCAGTGTGGCATACACATATCCTCTCTTTTGGGACTAACTTGAATAAACTTATGTGAAGTGTATGTGGATGTGCCCTACATTTCTCAATTATCCCAAGTTCTTAATTATATTCAAGTGCCTTGCTATCGGAACTCAACATTTTTAAAGAGTTTATCAGTAGGTAATTAATATATCTTTATCTGTAGGCAATTAATATAGCCTTGAGATATTCAAGAAGAATAATGATTTTCAGCAACCAAGAGTGTTTAAAATAATTTGCTTTTTCAGAAGACGGGTGTGACTCATTTTCTTAAAATAAGACCTCTGAGAAGCTGTCAAGACCACAGCTGAATATTTGTCTGTGAGATTCACTGGAATCCTAGAAGGGAATTCAAAAGAATTTTTCTCCTCTTGTGGAGAAAGGAAAGGAGAAGTAGAACTCTGCTCCTCTCTCACGCTTTTTATTTTTTGTTGTTATTTTCTTTTTATCTTTTCCATTTCATATTTCATTAATATGGACAATTCTAGTGGGGGTAATACTTTAAAAAAATACAACAGAAAGAAAAATCCTTATGAGGAAACATTCTGTTTACTCTTCATATGTTTCCAGGTTTGTTAGAGCCAGGAAAGGACACTATCATGACAGGTTTTTTGTTTCTAGCAAATTATGAGGAAGTGGCAAGGAAGAAAATAGCCTACTAGCCTCTCTCAGTTTGTTTGTTTTTTTTTTTTTTTTGTGTGTGTGTAGCCTGGATTCCAATTTCAGTTATATGAAGAAGTGCCAAGTGTAACACTGTGAAACAAAAGTTTAACAGGGATAAAACTAGTCTAGATGGTTTCAAACCCCCATCATTACCTTTCTTACAGGCTACTTTAATTAATACCCTTCACAGAAAGTAGAGGGGAGTTAAGTGGACCATTCCAATTTAATATAACTGAAAAGGTTATACTTTATACTGTGTTAGATTTTAGTATTTGTATTAAGCACAGAGTGACAAGTGTTTTACAAATTAGAGATCTTACCCCGAGAGTTTACAATATTAAAAGGCAGATGGAGAATAATGGAAAAAAAATCACAGATAGGAAAATTTCTTTTGTCTAAAAGTAGTTTATTAGAATCCCTACATTCTAAGAATTAGTATCTAATTTTCTGTATTATTCAGAGAAATAGAACACAAGAGGGGACATCTCAGATGATTGTCTCCTTTTCTGCTAACATCTCAGTTGCTCTCAGGAACAGATTGTTTTCAGGCACTTTCCCAGTGACAAACAACCTATTCCATTCATCAATAGAGTTCACTTGAAGTCAGGTTGAAGCTAGATATCATCTTACTGAGCAAAGTCAGGATCAACTAATTTCAGACCCTGGAACGAGGTATAATGTAAAACTGGTGGACTTTATTTTTTCTTTAGACTTGTCTATCTTACATTTATCATCCACAGTTGCTGATATTTTTTCTTTTCCTTATGAATTAAATTAGAACCCAGTTAAAGCTTCTGAGTTAAAACATTTACTTATTACATTTACATAAACGTATGACTTTGCCTTAACACAATAACTAGAACAATAGCAATCCACTAATAGTGGACTATTAATCCCTCTTTGCTAGGTACAAGTATTAATTCTGGTGAATATCCATGTGCTTTTTTTTTCAGAAAAGCATGAGGAGAGATCAGAGGTAAGGGATACTGATTTCTTTGAAATCAAACTCCTCCTTCTAATGAGAAATGTAGGCTTTGGTTCAGCTGCTTTTGCCACAGCAGCCACAGAAGGATCCAGCAGTTTGTCTCTCACTTAGGTAGAAAGTCTTGCAGATCCCAGCCTGGTCCTTCATCTGGCCTCTGCTGACCTCTCATACTTGAACCAGGGGCATAGTAAGCCCTGAAATCTGTAAAGTATAGCAATTCTCACTCTGCTGCAAAACCAAACTAACCAGCTAGAACTAGGAGACTTTTTTTTTCTTTTGGTCTGGGATTTTTCAATATTATATGAGGTTTGTTGGGTTTTTTAACCAGGGTTTTTCCTTCTATTTGTATGACAGGCAATTAAATTTAGGCAGAATGCCATTCTTTAAAACACAATAAATGTAGAAAACCTCAAACTACTCCCTACTGAGTTTTTTGTTTTGTTTTGTTTTGTTTTTTTTCTACTGTAAAATCTTGAAACGCCACATACTTTTAAATAATCTTTAAGTATCTGACAGATAAAGGCAATGGAACCAGAATTTTCCATAGTACAACTCTGACACAAAGTTTACTCCCCTTACACTAAGGAACATATAGACTCAGTTGTGTTTCTATATTGTAAGTAATTTTAACCTGTTTCTTCACCAAATGGCCACAAATCTTGGCATATTATTCAAAAGGTTTGAAGAGATTTTGTTAAGAGATTATTTTTTTATCTATAATCTCTTTTACTCTTGTCTTATCCCTTGGTTGACCTCTGCAGTCAAACTACCTTCTAAATTCCTAAAGATACAGAAAAATAGAAGACCTCCTAGCAGGCTATGTATATATTTTTAGCTGTATAATGTGCATCACCTTACTGTATTGTTAGGACTTATTGTATGAAAGTAAACACCAATTATGGAATTTCTTAAATTTTGAAAGTGACGGAGCAAAAATACTAATTCCTTCCCCAAAATCCTTCTAACTCTTTGTAATTAAGGGCATGTCTCAGACCTGTGAGATATGAGCTCTTGTCTTGCAAAAAAAAAGGAAGAATAAACATTAGGACTATTAGTAGGTAAAAAAAAAAAAAAAAAAAAAAAAAAAAAACAAAAGACACCTTTTTAGGGGAACTAAAATACATACAAGAAACAGAAGTAATTTTTCCCACATTCTGTTCATTCTGCTAACTTCATTTATTGCTATTTACAGAAGAAAAGAGACAACCCTTTTCTCTACATTAACATTTTACTCTTACACTAAGTACAGTTTTAGCATTTAACTTCTGCTTCTGGAGTCTCTGCAATCCACACTTTCAAGCTTCTCATTATCCATGAAATTTTAAATGTTTTCATATGAGTCCAATTTGAAAATTCACAAAACATGTCAAAAAAAAGGGTATGTTTCATCTGGTCAGCAGTACTTTAGCTTTCTGCTGAGGACAGACAAAAACATTTAGAAATAATTTACTACAATTTCATTCATTTTGAATGAATGAAAGTGGAAGATGCTGATTGCTTTATAATTTGGTTAGAATTATGAAAATATGAGTACTTTTACAAAAACGTATATGAACATTCATATAAAAGAGCAATTACAATGGAATGTAAAAATCAAACTTATTAAGACCAATTGTTACCTAGTGAGCTAGATTTCTATTGGTTGACTTCAAGAATGGACTTAAGTTTTTTATTTTTGTTAAAAATTGACAAATATTCTCCAGCAAGAGAACACTGTGGGGCTCTTGGTAGTGCAATGAGATGATTTCAACCCAATCTACTGGAAGTCTCATGGGATCGACACAAAACCAGGATTTATAAGAACAGAAAATGAAAACTAAGCTGGAGACTTGGCACTATAGTTTTGTGCTAAGACACTCACATCTGCAGTTCAGGTCTTGGACACAATTTTTATATACGTACATAAAGATGTAAAATCCAGAGCTAGTCCTTTACATGTAAGTCAGAATCCATCGCAACCACTGTTAGGGTTGAAATGACAAATCTTTCTGTCCTGCTCTTAGTCTTCCCTCTATCCCTTTCCATATCACACTCACCCTGCCCAGGTGAGGCGCTCCCCCAGAACCAGGCAACATTTGGATTTAAAATTCTTATTATGAACAAAGATGACAAAATTCTTCCCAAGCGTTAAGACACCTAAGTATTTGTTTAGATCTAAATTTAATAGCTAACTTATTGATAGATGTTAATGTCCCTTGCCATTAATTTTGTCCTAAGTACAGCAAATACACCTGACAGCTAAAATAAAGCAAAAATGTCTGTAGGAGTAGTTAGATTAATAACACCTTAATTTCAGCAGAGGACTCCTTTACCCTAAACTGGGTTTGTGGAAGAAGTAATTACATGTAAAAAAATTTAGTAATGTTTTGTTAGATGAGAATATTTAAAGTGCTGATATTTACAATCTGTTCAAGGCTACTTTCTGTTTCTCCTCCCTAGAGTGATACTATGACTGACTTTTAAGTATGTTCTTCAATTATATGAATATCAGCTCCTGGTGTCCTGGGAGGTAATATTCAGCTTGCAGACTTCCTGACCTTAGCTCATTTTAGAAAACAAAAGTTTTAGTATATTCTAGCCAAAAAACAACTAAGGCAGTTTTCAGATTATTTACAACCAAACTATATTTGTATTGGATGGGATAAAGCTAAGCAGAGTCACTTTAAATTTTTTTCCTAATATAAACACTAAAGTAAAAAATTGGCATTATAATAGGTATTTTGAAGCACTCAGGTGTTCAGCTTGTTCTTGAGATGGATTGAAAGTGGATTGAATGGCCAGGCCTAGGGGGTGATCAACTGCAGAAATTCTAGTTGGAGGCCAGAAGCAGCACCTAGTAGTGTACCCCATGGGTCAAGAGAAGGTCCAGTTCTATTCACCACCACCATTAATGCTCTAAAAGGTGGGGCAGAGTCTACCCTCGCTAAGTTTGCAGATCACACCACACTGGGAGGAGTGGATGATATGCCAAGCAGCTGTGCTGTTTTCCAGAGAGACCTTGGCAGCTGGAGAAATGGCTTGATGGGTCTTCATGAATTTTAACAAGGAGAAGTGCAAAGTCCTGTGCATGGAGAGGAATAGCCAGGAACAAGCAGCAGCTGGGTCCACCCTGCTAGCAAGTAGCTTTGCAGAAAAGGATCTGGGGATCCAAGTTGATCATGAGCCAGAAATGTGTCACTGCTGCAACAAGGGTGAGTAGTATCCTGGGCTGCATTAGGCAAAATATTTTCAGTGGATCAAGAACAGTGATCCTTTTTCTCTACTCAGCACTGGTCAGGCCACAATTAGGGTGCTGGGTCCAGTTCAGGACTTTCCGTTACAAGAGCAACATGAAGATACTAAAAAGAGTCCAGCAAAAGGCCACCAAAATGATTAAGGGACAGAAGCTCCTCACACGTGAGGAGAGGTTTACGCCTGTTCAGCCTGGAGAAGAGAAGACTCAGGGGGTTCTCATCCATGTGTACAAATAAATGAAGGTAGGGTGCAGAGAGTTTTCAGTGGTGCCCACTGACAGGACCAGAGGCATTGGGCACAACTTGAAAATAGTTTCCCTCTAAATATCAGGAAACAGATTGTATGGTGAGGATGACTCTGCAGAGGGGATATTCAATAGATGTCTGGGCAAGGTCTTAGGCAACTGGCTCTAGGTGGCCCTGATGAAACAAGAGACTGGACCAGGCAACCTCCAGAAGTGCTGACAACCTCAACATTTTTGATTCTGTGATTCTGACGTACTTCCAAGACACTTACTTAAAAAACTGTAGAAAACCTATTGAAACATTAAAAAGAGCAGATGGGGAGTGAATGTTACTGAACCGAACCAGTAGGAAAGATTAAAGAGAGACTGGGTAGTGAAACCTAATTTATTTCAGTTAGATAATTCAGTTAGGGTCAGAGGGAGCACAAAATCTCAGATACACTTTCAGGGGCTGAATACCTGGAGCTGTCTCCATATCATGAAGCTCAGATATATGTCTTTACTGCACCCTTGTCACCAGAATTTTCACTCCACATAATTCAAAAACAGCACTTAAAATGCTGCTTGCATAGTCAGCCCAAGACACTTTCCTAGTGAGTTGCAGGAGCTCACATGAACATATCTTTTGTCAGTATGGGCTCACTGAAGAAACTTGACATCGATTTCTCCTTTTACTCATTTTCACTGAACTGAATTTTTTGACTACTAACATGAGATTCCTCAAAGCAGAGGTTCTGTGCTCCAGAGCCACATTCCAGGAGTGTTCCCTTCCCACCTTCAGGAACTTGGATGCCTTGCAATGTGAATTGCCAACTAGTATACAGCAAAGAATTACATGTTTCAGAAATAATAGTAATTCTCAAATAGTGAATTTGCATAACAAAATTGTCACATAGATACTTCAATCCCTGAATGGATTCAGCCAGAAGTAAGTCACACATGGCAAAAATGCACTGAAGCAAACAAGACAATCACAGCAAAATAAGCAGAGAAGATACATTGCAAATTTGGTACCTATTGGAGTAAGTGTTGAGTAGGTAGAGAAAATGAGTAGCTGCTAAATGAAAAGGCTATCATTTCATTATGCCAAAACTGTAAATTTGCTGATATTTTGAATTCCCTTTGTGATAGCCATAATTATTTTTCCTCTTGAGCTTTTGTGTGATCAAATCTTGCTATTAGGAATGTTTGTAGACAGATATACCATCATGAACATGACTGCAAAACTGCATTCTTTCCAGCTTAGCGTAGGACCATTTGCAAGTTTCAAAGGAAATATAGCTGGAAAGAAAACAAGTGAGGTTTTTGGAAAAAAAAAAAAAATAATAAAAAAGCCAATGAACAGGCGCTGAATGAAAAGTCACAAAGTATGTGAGTGAAGAGCAGCACTGTTCAAAATTACATGTATGTACATGGATATTTTGAAACGACAAATATTTTGGTTGCGAGTTGGATATTAAACATTTTTCAAGATGTCTTTCTAGCTTTTCAAAATTGAGATTTGTTTTTTTTCCCCAGAACTACAGCCAAATAATTTTTTTCACATTTTTTTCAGTCCTGTTTCATGAAAACATTTGACTTTCAGTGAACAGATCGTAAAAGACACACTTTGCATTACTTTACCAGTTATACTGGTAGGGAAAGGCAGAAGACATCTGGCTTCCATACAAAAGGTAAACTTTGATGACAAAGGGGAAAAAATATTTCCCCAGAACCAGCCTTTCTTTGAAGTCAATACCACGTATAGAAAGATGATGGGCTGTTTCTTGGGTCTTTATAGTAGTGGTAAGATGCAGAAGGAAGACAAGAAATAGTTCTCAAAACGTTCTGACCAGAGACCTCCTTGTGGGGCAGTTAATTATAAGGAAAGAATTTATTGTGGATCCTGTGTAAGGAGCTCTGTGTTGCAGGCAATTACGACTTGTTGTATAAGAGCTGGCTGGAAAATGAACTGTTAACTGGCAATACATCAGGTTGAAGAAATACTGTAATTAGAAAACTTATAGAATGACTAAGTGCTAGCCATGCTGACACTAAGATTTAATAATCTTTCTTGTGAAATACATGAAATGGAAAAGTAAAAAAAAAAATTGTTCGGATCTTTGAGGCCAAAATATCTTCCCCTGTAAAGTCACCCTACATAGTTTCCCCTACTGACTCTAGCAACTTATATTGTTTAAACTCCGTGGAGGATTTTAAAAGTGCTGTAATAAGAAAGGTTTCAAATGATTGTTTTTGCAGTTATTGATAATCACATAGAAAATACTAATAGTTAAGAACAATATATTGGTTTTGTATTTTATCTTTAGCAGAGTTATGTGGGAAACTAAGTCAGTGAAATCCCAAATGTGTTTTGGGTTTTTTAATTATTGTTATTAAAAATATCTTNAAAAAAAAAAAAAAAGGCTTGCAGCTATGCAGCAATGCAGTTCCACTTGCATTTGTTCATTTTTCTCACTTCAGGACATTATATCAACATTAATTAAATTGAAGGTATCTTGTAAATGAATATACTTTTTAAGATGGATATTCAGTGTGTGTTTTGGTGTTTACTTTACCCAGTGAGATTATTTACTTATTACATGGATTATCTCCCTCTTTCTAAAGTATCTTAAAAGTCTTTTCCTTACAGAAATCAGAAACATACTTGCCAACCAAATTAGTTGACATTCACCTTGTGATTTTCTTAAATCACTATTTACTTTGTAAGGGATTTTTACCCAAAATTGTAATTCGTCTTTGGTTAACCAAAAGCATATCATCTCACAATGAAGTTCTTAAAGGGATGAAATGAAAATAGTCAGATAAAAATGTAATGTTTCTTTCCAAACTGTTGTAAAAATTATAGCATTTTAATAAGCTGTGTTGTTTTCATGGATTAGCTGAATGATCCTATTGCATTTTACAGGAAGAATGTATTTTTTTACATTTATTTTGTTAATGCAATAGGATAATTTTAATATAAATGATATCAGACATCTCTTCCTTTTTTCTTTTTAAGATTTTCCATTTAGAAAAACAGTGCTTTTCATCACTTCTCCTACATTCTTCTTTATTTTTGTACATTAGCTGTATGTTTTCAACTTAGTTTGGGAGTGTTTTTTTTCATTCCGAGAAATTGCTCTCAATTTAATTTGACTTAATAACAACAATATTCAAATATCTTCTCTTGAATGCAAAGTTAGAGGTACCTGAGTATTTTTCTTTGATGGTAAATTTAGCTGCAAAATATTTAATTATGTGCTATAATTCAAAAACAGCCAATGCAACTATCAGAAATTCTGCAGCTGTATCCCAAACTATATTTTGATCTCTGAATAGCATGATAATGTTTAAGAAATAGAAGTGTTCTCTTGTTATTAGACCAAAGGTTTTTCTTCCCAGTCAAATAAAACTATAACCAGTAGAATAGTAGAATTGGTGGACATGAATTTTCTCATGATCACTGACAAGTGACAGCCCCTTTCACATGAAACATCCTGGGAAATAAATTGCTATTTCTGCCACAGCTCTTGTGCTACACATCTGTGTTAAAACAATTTCTTGTTGGGATTTGCTTCAAATTTGGCTAAAATCTCAAAATTGCTACTGTGCAAAAGACTGGTAAGATTCACCAGCTCTGCTCCATTTGCTCTTGGAAAAATGAGATGCATAAATACAGGAGCACTGATTACAGAACAACTCAGAGGAAGGATTCCCCTGCTGAGTCAACATCAGATGCTAATAGACAGCCTAGATTTTCATCCATGTCTATTTTACTATTTGTCCTATGCTGTTCATTATTGGTTTTAAAATCTTGAAGTTTTGCCTTGAAAATATAGATGCATTTTATATCATCACATTGATGACATTTCTATATGTATTCCATTAAAATCACATCGTTCATGTAAACTAGTTTCTACCCTTCTCACCTTAAAAGCAACTTAAGGGTTCCCTGGTTATTAGGCAATTAGAGTTGGTCCTCAGGAGAAATTAGGAGCAAACCACCCATTTTCACTACCCCAGTGGTCCCACACACTCCCAGTTTGAGGTGGTGGACAGGAGTACTTTGGATTGTCCCTCAGTCTTGGTCAGGGTTTCTTCACTGAGAGTGGTTAAAGATGCCACAGGGGTAATTTTTAACAGGGACACTGAGTAGAAAATGAGAGTTGGTCAATCAGTTACATTTGCATTTGAAAACCAAGGGATGTGGTAATGGTAAAAGTATATTTTCTTTCAAGGGGATCACCACAATCCATAAAAGCATAGCATACTAGAATATCTCATTGACATCATTATTAAGAAGTAATGCCAATGCTTAGAGTGGGAAAGGCAATAACATAAACTTACGTTTTTAAATATATTTCATCAGTTACTTAATGAGCTCACCCTAAATTCTTATCATGCAAAAGAAGGAATTTCATCTTATTACCATGTCTTCACTCTAATACAGCACTGGAGGACAAAGAAGATATGAACACATGTTTAAAAGGACCTGTTCTCGTCCAAGACAGTCTGATGCTGAGGCAGCTATTTAGCAGGACCATTTACCATAGCCTACTACTTACACATAATTTATTAATGTGTAAATCTTAAATTAAAAAGAATTGAAAACAGCTAATGAGTATGAGTATTCTGGCAAGGAAGACATACAAATTATAAAGCCTAATATGAGCAATGCAGAACTAAGTAAATCATTGTCGGTGTTCATTGTGGAAAGTTATGCTTTTGGTCTTGTTTTCAGTGGGTGAAGAAGTGACTTCCACATAAAATAGAAAAAAAAAAAAAGAAAAAGAGAAAAAAAGGAAAAAGAAAGACTCTAACACGAAACAAAATAAAGCAAATTTCTCTTTAAGGTTGAATCCTTGCATACTGTATATTATGTCTAAATGAAAGCAAATGTATTTAAATAATAAAAGTGTATCTAAATTGTAGCAAACTTTTTACAGTCCCTCACTTTTAATTGCATCTACTTTTGATATCTCTCTGTGACTCATTTTACTTCTTGAGATGCTTCCTTTTAGTGCATCTCCTACCTCATCCTTTAATTTTCCTAACACTAATTCAAACCCATAAACATAGAAGCCAAATGAAGGTTCACCAAACCCCTTGTGCACTCAAGCTGCCAAGTTTTGCACAGCTCTACTTAAGACTCACATATGTGATCACTCACTTTGAACAAGCTACAATCACAGCAACCAAGGAATTTGCACCAGTTTAGAACAAAGCCTGTTTCTTTCACTTGAGCCAAAGCTATTGGCAAAGAACACAAAGTACTGGATTGGCAACTCAGCATGGATTTAATCCAGAATTCAATTTGAAGCTCCATTACCTACAAGCCTCAGCCTTCATACCAATTGAGGAAATGCCTCCTGCTTTTGATAACATAAAGGGCCAATTCCCAGTGGAAATACATAAAGTTGTGCAGTGGCTCAAGAGCAGCTATGCTAATGGAAGAGTCTTACAATCTTTCATGAATGGAACAATTAGGAGTTGACAACTCCACTGCTCTCCCCCAAATTTTTATTGATGTACTAGAGTGGCAGTTTCCCATGGACAGCCTGGATGACCAGAACCTGTGTTTTTGCTGGTCTTTGAGAGAAAACGAACAATTGAGGTAGATATTATTCAGGTATTATAACTTCACATGCTACTAAACTTCTAGCTTAGTTTTACTTAGGTCACAAAAACTTGGCTTTTGCTGTAGCTGAAGGTATAAATCTCTTATCCTTTTAAGCACCACACTTGGTTTATTGAACTGCTGTGTTTATCACTGCATTTTTATAATTAACCAAGCCTGAAGAAAACACCCACCATTCTCAACTTGTCTATGTTTTCTGTATTTCATTTGCTGAAGTATTTAAGGGTATCCTATTTAATTTTCTTCTTTTGCCCCACCTTCACTTCACATATGCAACCAGCATGAGAGCAGGTGAAACAGGAACTATTGTACTCAAACAGGACAAGTGAAGTTATAATCTTTACCTGTTTACAAACAGCAAGAAACATTTAGTAGAAACATAATACTACAAAATATATGCTAAAATAATAGGCACTAAAACCATTGCATAAACATTTGCCAATTCTTTCTCAAAGCGAGCAAATAAGAAATTTAATGAATTTAGTTGGCTTTAAAAATGGGTATAAAAGTTAACAAATCTCAAAATAATGCTGCATACCTGGAGGTAGGAAACATTTTGAAATTATTTAATTCTCTAGAGGAAAGAAAAATACTGTATCATTTTACCATCACTGCTTGGCTAAATTATTACAAACACCTACCATCTCTACTAAGCCTGGTAGGTAAGAGTCAGCATGGGAGATGTCCTGGCCAGTCAAGCTGCTAAATCAGACACTTCTTCAGAATGAATTTCTTTGCCCACTTCCCAACAGTGCTTCCTTACTCCCTAAAGCAGGGGGGTACAAGTCATGTCCACACACGAGCAGATAATTTAGGGACTCTGTGGAAATTGTCTAACACAAAGTTTTCTAAAGTTTTTGGGCTTGGCGATGTATGAGCTTATCTGGCACCTCCATCAAAAAGTGTACCAGGGAAAGGATAAATATTCTCACTAATAACCATGTAGACGAGAGAACAGCAAGACCCTTGACCTGGTTGCATGCAGTACTGACATGCAGATAGACAAATCTTGGCTTCTTTTATTATTTTACATTTAATGGAAAACTATCTTAAAGAAATTTGGACTTCATTCCTACCATCTTTTGGTTTCTCACACCAGCAGTTGCCTACTCACTTCATCTGAAATAGTCAGTGCGGTCATCTGTTTTTTCATTTTCTGTGCCCTAAGTGAAGGTGCTTTTGCAATTTTTTGGGTAAATATTGCCTTTTATCTGAGCTCTTCAAGTCTTTTTAGTGATGGCTGTGTCCATATACCACAAACTTCCATGAATAGGCAAGATTTTTGTTTGTATATATCTGCATGTTTTCATATGTTCTTAAATTGCAACTCTCATTTTGTTGTTCAAAAATCTTAATAAAATGAAATTTTATGTGCCTGTTTTGAATTGAAAGCTATAGTGCTTTTTGACATAATAATATTGAGGTTTTTTGATAGGTTTTTTTGTGTCTTGGATTTTGACAATACTTCGTGCCTGTGATGAGGAAAGGTAAATTAGTAAAGTCCAAATCCTTAGCAATTCCTGAAAAAAACCATTGTGATTTTATGTCCAAAACACTTTTGCTGATGTCACAAGGCACATGGTTCTTTTCTGAGTTTTCTGCTTATATTTCTCTCTTTTCTCAACTTTCTCCTCCCAGTGAACTTCAAAATACTTTCAGTAAGACTGAAAAATAACTAGACAAATGTTCAGTGCCCACAGTAGGACAATAAAGATACCTAAAAAAACAACCTGTAACTGTTTGCTTTTGGTTGAGGACAAATATTTAAAAACTAAATATTAAAAAAAGAAAATGCACAATATTCTTTTTCTGGAAAGTTAAAGCTTCACCCCAAAAGAAGATCTGTGTAAAACCATAGATCATGTCTTTAACTATTTTATTAATATTGATACACTGCAATTGAGATATTAAATTAACATATATTATACCAGAAATGCTTATGTTTAACCATAGACATGAAGCAGTTCATAATAATCCTTCTGCTTGAGCACATATTTTATCACAAGAAGTTGACGTGCTGTATGAGCTTGGAAATCTCGAAGATATTTTGCATTCAATAGGATTGTAGTTGAGTTTACATTTTAAGTGTATGTATAGTACTGAAAGAGAGATTCTGGGCCCACATCTTACACATATGAATAAATAATGTTAAAGCTAATAAGATCTCTGAGAGAAAATTATGATTGTCTTTAATCACTAACCTTAAGCAGCAGCAGACCATATTATCAAACACCTTCATTTCTTATAAAACTATCTATCACACACAATATAGACCTGATGAAAAGGAAGGTGGAAGTAATCAGGACAGAATGCCAATTACCTCATTACTTGTCATAGCACATTGTAACTGGAAATTGCTTCTTTCAGGTTCTGTTTGCTCAGGCAATTACAATAAACTCTCTGCTTGACATGTTGTTTGCACAGATGTAGTGCATTAATAAACATGAGGGCTAATCTGAATTATTGAACCAGCCGCAATAATTCCAACAAAGGATTTATAATAAGTCCAAGAAAGCTGAGGTATCACTGGAATTCCCTGTAAGCAACACTGACATACTTTATCACATGTAAAATCCTCAAATTTAATGTACAGTACTGGAATATGTCCCATAGGTATTTTATATTTTCTAGTACTCTAAGCCCTCAGCAACTTCTATTATGAAGGAGACTCAACACTGCTAAAGGAAATGGCAATATCACAGACTCACTGGAAAATTACTTTATTTGCCGTATGTTTTACACACCTTTCAGACCCTTATTACTGCAATTTGTCTCCCCACCCCCTAATTTTACTAAAGAGAAATATGCTACACAGGAAAGCATGAAAGAGGCTACATTAAATGTTCCATATTGTCAAACACAAGAGCTCTAATGCTCATGATATGAGAGGAATATTTATGTATTAATTCCTTAAAAGTTTGACCATTGAAATTGATATCTATATTATCCTCTATACAGAATAGAAATCAGACCACAATAGAGAAAACTACAGCTCAATAGGGAATGGATGTTCCACCCAGACCAATGAAACTATTTTTTTTTATCTGATAAAGATTTTTTTTTCAAGCACTGTGAAGCACTGAAAGTACACTTGGAAATGTTTTCTTTGAGTCAACCTCTTCATTGGTAACTATGTGCAGAGACTTGCTACCTTTTTATCAAAACACCTGATTTCCCAATATGTTGTCCTCATCTTTCCCATGTGACTGAAACATCATCCTTGCAGTTCTGATCTGAGAAGAAGGGTATGATCCTGGTTACCTATGCCATATAGTGAAATCCCAACTTGATTTAATTATCACTTGCCTGTCCAATTCACTTGAATCAAACCTGATACAGAAACCATTGAGCAAATAAATTTCTCTGCTTCTATAGCTTGCTGCTGAGTGAGATCCTCACACTCATCACACCACTCACAAAGTACACAAACAGCTGAGTATTGCCAGCTTCTTCCCTTTGGTCCTAGAATTATGAAACTGCACAAAAGAGTGCATGAAGAGAGAGCAGAAGGGACCAAAGCAGGTAGTGCCAATGGCATATAGTTCTGCCCTCAACAACAAGAAATCTGATACATTAATCTGAAAGAAGCAATTTCCAATTCCAATGTGTTTGTCACAGAAGAACAGTGGGATAAGAGGACTTATTCATGACTCTCAAGCTGTTCTGGTTCTGATCCCCTTAGCATGTTAACAGGCTTACATTGAATACCCCAGGACTGTTGATGTGGTGTAGGTTTACAAGCCTGAATGTGCAAAAAACCACAGGATAAATTTGACAGTTGTCTGTTTCTGTGGGCTGCCCTCTGTGACATGGATTCCTCCAAAAAGAAGTAAGGACTTCCTGGGATTTTGATGAGAGGAAGAAGTTCCAAGTGATGCAGTTGAAATCTACCTATGGGTACAGATGAAAAACATTTTTCAGTCCATAGGAATTTTCACATCTCATTCAAAAATGACTGTCAATAAAAACGTAGCCTTGTGGTTGGTTAAATTCATTCCCTTATCTTAAAAAGTGTACTTTAATGCAAAGCTGATATAAGGATTAGATTTATTTTACTATTCATATAATTGTTTAATATATATTCTCACTGCCTGTCATGTCAAGTACTCTTTTCATGTAGAAGTGAAAGTACATCTTCAAGAAACCTACAGATTCTAATGTCTTCTCTTTAGGCCTTATATTAACATCCACATTTTTCACAAGGATCCAAAACTTGGGATCTTAATTGACAAACAATAACAGGGTGGTGATACCTGTGAAAGGCAGGAGAGTCAGGCTACAGCTGGATAATTCCAAGCTTGCATTTTCTATCTTCAAATAAATAAAATAGCACCTAAATGATGGAAGGCATAGATCTAACATACACTCAATTTCCTTATGTCATTTTACACCAAATAGAACTATTGGGTTGTCTTTGAAGCCCTGAAGTTCCTGCAGTGTCAAACTGGTTACTAGCCCACAGCTAAACTGTATCAAAGCTGCACTGACAATGATGAATATCTCATGCAGGCACCACAATGCAACACTGGCATTTACTGCATTGTCTTCACGTTTGAGGCTGGGGTGTTAAAATTAAACACTTTGAGCTGTATTACAGGAATAATCCTGAGCTCCCAAGTTCCCCAAAGGTGTGCATCTTCCGTGTCACACTGGGACACAGGCATAGTACCTGCCACTCTTCCTTCCTCCCCACTTATCCATGCCCTGTGACATCCACAAGCTCAGTGAAACTTGACTACAACAGTGAGCTTCGTAAAGGTCCCAGATGGCATCACTGGGAGAGGAGTGGTTGAAGACACCACCATGAGCAGTATCTATGTGGACACAGGCTACGCAGACAACAGCATAAGTGATGAAGGAGAAAAAACTCAACAGAAAACTTGTAACTTTCCAACCTTTCTGGAGTAAGAGATTTCTCAACTTCTGCTAATTTATCCCCTGAGTTTCCATTTCCTACAGATGCTCAGCTACACTATCTTATTCTTGATTGAAATTTGAATGANAAAAAAAAAAAGCTTGTGTTTTTCTTTCTTTATGTGCATTAAATCACTATTTTTCTTATCAGCCTGGACATATTACAGATTTTTAGGTGTCACTCCATGTTTTTCACCTGTTAAAAATTTGGCATAAAATTCTGTTTTAGTAGAGGCAAATAAAGTGAACCAAAGTGAACCAAAAAGGGTTCTGGCTTCAATAGGCAGAAGAACAGCAACCAAACCAGCTGGTAATTTTCAGGCAGAAATGAATATTGCTGTAAAAACATATTTCCTCTTGATTTCATCATCTGATGATTGAGACAATGGATTAAGATTCAGGAGACAGGTGGATAATTCTAGTCTCTGCTACAGAGATTTTCCACCATCTGAAAAGACATTTACAGAGAGTTCAACAAACCATTTTAGGGCCTACCCATACACTAAATGCTACAAAGTGTTCAATGAAATTACCTTCGTCTCCTTGCTACAGTTGTTGAGAGATGTCAATACTCTTCAGTTCCTCTTCCTAGTCTCCTGGATGTGTTCTTGATTAAAGTGAATTATCAGTATGCTGATTAGCCTGCAGCTGTTATATGAGCAGAGGAAGATGGGTGGGGACCATCAGAAGTTGTGCAAGAAGTGGAGTTAGGGAGAAAGGGGGGCAGATCTAAGTACATTGGGGGTACCTGGCTAAGAAGCACTTGTTGCTTTGCAGTTCCAGAAAGGACTCAGACCTCCTGCTGGGGGTGAATAAAGCAATCATATCCTGGAAGGAGTGTTCAAATCACATCCTGGACTCCCACTGGACTCCCTAAGCAGAGCCCTGGTTTTCGTTGTTCCTTCCCCCAAACTCCTCTCATTGCACAGAGACCCATAATGTAGATTAAGGCTTTGGATGCCAGCACAGAAAATAGGCAATTGAAAAGATGTCTGAAACACTCAGGCTTGCACTGCATATTGTCAAATGCAAACTTTAGCCTAGGGGAACTAATCATCCCAGGATGACTCCGCAAAGTGAGGCAAAGAGAAAGAAACTCCAGGGGTTGATTTAAAGCCCATCTTCAAGTACTGTAAATCATAGTCTGGAAATGTCTGACTACAGATACCTTTTGTGAATAGTCCTCAGGTACCTTTCTAAGTTTAGTCCTTAATCTCTTTCCTTCATCTTTGTAAAACAGATCTAATTGTATTTCTTTCCCTCAGAGGAATATTACAAAGATGCCCTTATTCATGGCCAGAAGTCAAGTTTTCAAAGTAAATATCCATGTATCAATTGATAAATATAATATATGGATTTATCCAAAGACCATTTCTATTCTTGCAGATGTCTAAATGTATAACACTTGCAAGAAGAAGTACTATCACTGAAAAAAAACAAAAGACAAACCATGGCTACTCAGTCTATGAAATTTCTAATTCCTCAGTAGAGACACAGTGATTCCATGGAGAAAATATTTCTGTCTTTTTAGTAATTATTTTGTCCTTGAATAACTGCTTTGAGATTCTTACCATAGAGAATGCTTTCTTTCTCAACTAAACAATTAAAATTCTATGATGAAAAAGCCGGGGATAAGATCACTATCCACCCAAAAGCCTTTTTGATAACTATCCACTAATATGGATCAGGGACATGTCACTTAATTCATGATATACATTAGCTTTATTCTCTATACACAGAAACAATGACAAACATCTGGCTGTCTCTAGTCTTTTAGGACTGTGAACACTGCACACATTTTCTTCAAGTCCCCTTAGTACCAATAGTACTAATATTTCCTTCAGTATCTTTATCATTGATCTGGATGAGGGGATTGAGTGCACCCTGTGTCAGTTTGCAGATGACGCCCAATTGAGTGGGAGTGTTGATCTTCTGGAGGGCAGGAAGGCTCTGCAGAAGGATCTGGACAGCCTGGATTAATGTGACAAGGTCGACTGTACGAGATTCAACAAGCTCAAGTGCTGGGTCCTGTACTTGGGTCACAACAGCCCCCTGCATTGCTGCAAGTTGTCAGAGTGGCTGTCAAAAGGTGGAAAAGGACCTGAGGGTGCTGGTACACAGAGGCTGAACATGAGCCAGGGTGTGCCCAGGTGACCAAGGAGGACAAAGGCATCCTGGCCTGGATCAGCAATGGTGTGGCCACCAGGAGAAGGTCAGGTATTGTCTCCCTGTACTCAGCGCTGGTGGGGCTGCACCTCTAATCCTTTGTTCAGCTCTGGGCCCCCACTACAAGAAAAACATTGAGCTGCTGGAGCATGTCCAGGGAAGACCAACGGAGCTGGTCAAGTGTCTAGAGTCTGAGTCACATGAGGAGAAGCTGAGCGAGATAGGGATTGTTCAGTCTGGAGAAAAGGAGAAACAAGGAAGACATCACTCTCTACAAGTATGTGAGTGGATGTGGCAGCCAGCTGAGGGCTAGTCTCTTCTCCCAGGTAATTAGGAACGGGAAATGAGGAATTGACCTCAAGCTCCAGCAGGAAAAGTTTGGACTGAATAATAGGAAATATTTCTTCATGGAAGAGGTTGTTAAGCACTGCAACAGGCTGCCCAGGGAAATGGCTGTCACCGTCCCTGAAGGTATTTAACACAGGTAGATGTGGTACTTACATACATGGTTTAGCAATGGAGTTGGCAACGCTAGGATACCAGCTATACTCAGTGATCTAAGAGATATTTTCTAGTTTAAAATAATCTATGTTTATATGAGTTTATATTAAGAGATGCAGGCTTATGCATTGAGAGGGTAGTCTGTGCCCTAGGGAGTTTTTAAATATCAGAATAAAACTGAGAACTGTTTTCTCCTTCTTTAAAGAGAAAAACTGCAAACCTTGTTAAAAGCAGAGAACAGGGTACAGATATTACTGACAGAGCTGAACCACTAGCCAAGAAATCAAAAAGTGCGGCATCTCTAGTGATGTTCCCTGATTATTATTCCATTTTGAAAAACAGCCACAGAAAGAGTAATCCAACAAATAGAATTTTCTGTACATTCTTTGAAGTGAGTTGCCACTGTTTCACAGCAGTTCCTGTATGTCAAACAGGCTTGCATTATCTTACATTCAAGAAGAAAAGGACTGGTTTTACAGGAAGATATTGAACATATATCTGATATTCTAGATTATTCAAATTTTTAACCATTTCAACAGACAAAAAAAGTCTCAATTAAGTTGCAAAGGAAAAGAACTTTTCCCCCTTTATTCTATAATTCTTAAAACACTTAGATATAAGAAACTTCCTATTCTTTCTGGCTTTCTTCCCAACCACTACCTACATTGTAATTGCATTAAAAAAAACCCCAACAAATAAAAAAACCTCACCAAAACAAAAAACATCCCCCCCCAAAAAAACCACAAAAAACCCCACCAAAACAAAAAACCAACAAAAAACCAAACAACCAAACAAAAAACCCAGAGAAATAAGAAAGCCAAAAACAGAACAAAAAAACCCAAACCCAAAAGCAAACAAACAAACAAAACTCCAAAACCAAAAAAACAAGTAAGAGAAAAAATTGATAAATCTTGAAATTGAAGCACGGTCACTTCAGTCAGTCATTTGTATGGTCTATAATCTATAATCTCAAATGTAATTTTGGGTATATTTTTTGGTCATTGTACTGAGATTTACTTAACCATAAAATGGGAACATAACAACACAAAGCAGAATGGAGATCATTGAGGCATAGATAAGATGATGATTTGCTATCTTCAGGTTAGCCTGAAGGTTAGGTAATAAAGGTTCTTTTTACCATCCTATTGTATTTTTCTTTTTGTACCATTCAACTACAGGATAATCTTTATTATTTCACAAATTTTGTTTATTCGTATGGATGCATGACCTTCTTAAATGGTAATCTAAGCAATACACTTTTACATCTCTTACTGTACTGCTCAGCTGAAACAGACAAAAATTGGCAGTCTTTCACAAAACTAGGCAAGGGTAGAGCTGATTTTCTGTTCTGATTTCTTTCATTTGCTCAAAACTTTTTTTCAGTTTTATTCTGATCTCGTAATTTTCTTTCAGAAGTCTTTGGATGATTAGCATCTTTTTCTGTAGAACTGAAATGCTGAACACATTCAAATCCCCCGCTGAACAGCAGCACATGCTGGGAAAGATTAAATAATACAGCTAATTGCGCAGCTAGGATACATGCCTCTTAAGTGACTATCATAGCCTTTGGTCAGTTAACAGTTAAAGGGTATAATCTGAACTCTTTCCTGTCCCTCTGGGCAATGCTTTCAGAACTCAGTCAATTTCCAGACCTGGGGAAATCTGCATCCCTATAGAGTTTCTTCAGACACTGAAGGCATTCACATAATATAAGCAAATACGCACAAAAATTACTATTGCACTTGCACTTATTACTGTTAGCAATATTAATCATGACTTTACAGCCTCTACATTCCATGTTACATAAAATGAAATGTCGGTGGTATTATAAAAGGTCTAAGCCTATTTAAAAACATTAATACCATCAATAAATATCACTATTTGCTCATAAGGCTAGACACTGTAAGTGCTAAGTTCAACTCGTCACTTGATTATGATAAGCTTCTTCTGTTTCAGTTCACAGCTGAGGAAAGAGAAGAACCTGCTTCTCAGTTTGTTTTCTCAGCTTAATCTTCAGTTAAACACTCCTTTCAATATTAAGCCTGATTAACTTTATTGATGTTTAGAATATTTGGGCCCAAGCGATCCATTTGTCTGAAAGAAAGGTGTTTTTTCCAACATGAATGCAATAGCAGGCAAAGGCAGATGTTTTCAAGACTTTAAAAAAAAAATCCTATCAGATCCCGTTATGTTATTTCTAAATATATCATATATATGAATTAATTTATTATTATTTGTATAATAAAAAGTTGTTTGCATAATCACAATAAAAGAAGTAGGTTGGCTGCTGAAAGCCAACAGCACAAAGTTTGTTACTTCTGATTTTCAAATCAGATGTTTCAAAACTTTTAGTCTTTATTGGCAATGTCATGTGGGAACTTTTTTAAGACATCTTTTACCAAAAATCACAATACCTTGTAGCTGCTGGCCACATTCATTTAGGCTATGAAGTTGAATGACCACCCTGTAAGCAATTCCTTTACACATTTATAAACAAACAATCCAAAAATCAATATACTGATTTACAGATAACTAATGGACTTGTCTGGAGGATCAAGTGATCAGAGCACACTTCTTTTATCTCAAGCAAATGCAGATAATCAGAAGTATTATACTGAACCATGTTTCTAAAATAAAACAATAAGCAGTGAGCAACCATGATGAGATGGAAATTGTATTCTTTGGTATTGCTGTATATCCCATACACCACATGCTGCTTTCCTTTGTGTAACAGAAAATATTGCATGTTTCATGATTAAAAATAATGATAATATTAGTAAGAAAATATTTCATAAATGTTTTGGTGAATTTGGTTCCCTGTGACATGTTAGTCTACTACATCTGATGCAGTTAGACATTTGGATGACTGCCATAGAGTAATGGAAACAGCTGTGGATTCTGGAAGTTTCACATGCATAGATGTCCACTGGTGCTGTCAAAAATAGTATGTGAACTAAGCATGCCCCACTTGACTGAAATGATTAACAACAACAGAGGTATGTATATAACTTAAAAGGAAATCATCGTGCCATCATAACCTAGCAGAATTCAACCATCTCATGTAATTACCTTCATCAAAAGTGGTCTTTTCATGCCCAGAAAGAAAATCAAAAAACTAATTAAAATATTTTAGGTGAGTTCCATCCAGTTGGACATAGACACATCCCAAATTTCCCCCAAAAATGCACTAAGTTCATGTAAGTTATGTCTCTGTAGTTATACTTGCAAACAGAGGCTTGTCTAAGCGTTTGCCATTCACAAAGTCCCTGCCATGCTTGGATTTTGGGTAAGTTGTCACTCCTAAAAACTCTTGACACAGGGAACACATAGAAGAGTGCAGTGGATATTGTTCACCTTGACTTTAGAAAGGCTTTTGATGCTATCCTCATAAGCTAATGACCTACAGATTAGATAATCAGGTGTGTTTATAAGTGACTGAACTGCAAATCTCAAAGGGCTGTGATCACCTCCATGAAGTCCAGTTGGAGGCCAGCCAATAGCAAAGCACCCAAGAGGTTGATAGTGAGACCAACACTGGGTAACCCCTTCATTACTGACCAGGATTAGGACAGAGTAGACCCTCAGCAAAGTTGCAGATGATATGAACTTGGGAAGAGTGGTTCATACACCACATGCCTGTGTTGCCATTCAGCAGGCTGGAGAAATGAGCTGACAAGAACTTAATGAAGTACAGAAAAGACAAATTACAAGTCCTGCGTCTGACTCTATGGTCAGTACAGGCTGAGGGCGGACTGACTAAAGAGAAATCTTTTAGAAAAATAAAGACCCGTGGTGTCATGTTGGACTTTAGGTGGAATATGAGCCCATAGTGTCCCCTGGCAGCAAAGAAAGCAATTGCTCTCCAACTGCTTCCTGGCTTGATAAGTAAAATCATTGGTAGCCAGTCAAGGGAAATGACCCTTCCCCTCTGCTCAGGCCCAGTGAGATCTGGGTCCATCTCTGCACTCACAGATACAATGAAGATGCAGACATACTGGAGATAGTCCAGAAAAGGACCACAAAGAAAATTAAGGGAGAGAAGCATCTTTCATGTGAGGAGAGGTTGATAGACCTGGGATTGTCCAGCCTGAAGGAAAGAAGATTCAGGGGAATCTTATTAATATGTGTATCAATACCTGATGGGGAAGTGAAGACCATAGTCACGTTTTTCTCATTTTTGCTCAGTGACAATACAAGATGTGGCAAGCATAAAATGAAATTTGGGAAATTCCACAAAAAATATATATTTTTAACTGTTAGGATATCTGAACACTGGGACAGGTTGCCCAGAGAATTTTTGAAGTCTGCATCCTTGGTGATAATCAAAACCCAACTGGACGCAGCCTTGAACAACCTGCTCCAGTTAATGCTGGTTTGAGCAGGGAAGGTGGATCAGAGAGGATTTCAAGAGTTCCTATTCAGCCTCAACCATTTTGTGGTCTGTGATTCTGTAAACAGATTAAGATAGAAGAGCACCTCACCATTTCATAAATTTAAGTGAACCTCTGCTAAACTGAATCGTTTTCTTTCAGATGCAACACTTGATTTACAAATGCTATTTGCTCGTTATTTACATTTTACGGCTTGTATAACCTTGACCACATCTAGTTTTCACTGCTCTTCTCACTCCTGAGATCTATTGATCTTGGAAATAGTAATTGGGATTGCTCATTCTCCAAAAGATGAGTACATCCTCTAGCAAACCAGACTGGAGTCTCATAATCATAATCTTCAACCTTTTGGCTGTATCTTTTTCTTATCACTCACTTTCCTTTTATATTATCCATTGTTTTAATTGCCTCATGGTCTCTCTATCTTCCCACAAATAAATTTCAACAACAATTAATTGTAACTCTATTACATTTAGTTCTGACCTTGTACATATTTATTTTTCTTCCTTTTAAACCAAATAGACTGTTAGAAAATGATGGCTGTTGTGTTTATTTGTATTTTTAATTCACATTGCTTTGCTTAGAAGTTTGTTCTAGCTTTTGTTTAATGATTAGGTTGGTTCCATTCCTGTGGACTTTAAAAAGTTACTTCAATTTAAACTCTTTCAGGAAGAAATATATTCTTGGGCAAGAATTTTCAGTTCCTTTTGATATTTTGATTAGAATATTGTGGTGCCTCATCTCCAAAAAATAAAAGGAAAAACCACAACAACTCACTAATGCCAGTATGAAAAACCAAATACTAAACAATTTAACAAGTTATTCGAGTGAAAGATTTACTGGCTGCATATAAAGTTTTCATCATTGTAGTCTTAGTAAAGTCACTTAAGTAGATACGCTCAAGAGTGTTGCTAATTCCTTTCTCTGCTGTATATCCTGTTTATTGTATGAATATCGCCTCCAAACCCAAGAGTTGAGTTCTTGACCACCAGACACAGTAAAAAAGTTTCTGTTTTCCTCACTGGGCTTTGTTTCAGACCTTCTGTTTGGTATCAGAGATATCAATATGTATCTTTCCATCAACATCATGGTCATTGACTCAAAATAATTTACAGTGTTCAAGGGTGGATGGAGCTTGTCCAGGTAATGTCCTGACACTGATGATTGTCTTTACATTCTACCTGTAAGGAAATGTTATTCTAGATACTCCCTACAAACCAACAAATGCTCCATCCTACAGAAAACAGATTGTCTTCACTAAGAAAATTCATCTCCGTAAGCAGAGAGCATCCTACCTGCAGCTGAAGTATTGTGCAAGTGTAAAATCTGATCTCATTAACAATGGTGATAACAGACTGGATCAAGATCTAGACATGTTAGGACTAAAATGTTGCAACCAGAAATTTCATTTTTTACTTTCAATCGCCATAAGAGAACAAGTTAAAGAGAGCCATCTTTCTACTGTCATCTACTGGATGCAAGTTAATATTTTCTGAAGTTCTGAAATACTTTTATGATGTATTGAGTTTCTTAATAAGAGAGAGAAAAGGAGAACTGACTCAAAGTGTACATGTGACAGAAGAGCTTTGTGCAAAAACAGAACTCTGCTCACAAGCACAGAGAATGAAAAGAGAAAGAGATGGATACTTCCATGTGTTTATAAAGATTCTCGCAATAGGTTTTTATGTAGCATACACTGTTGTCTCTTCTTCTGAGACTCAGAAGTGTTGGTTGTAACTTGAGTGTTCTCTGTAACTAATAGTTGTGATTCAGTTCTCCACCGATGAAATAGGGATACCACAAATTACCTGGGGATAACATAAGCTACTTGTTTGTAAAGCATTCTGAGGTCACTGTCGGGAAGTGCCACAGAAGAGCAATTCACTGCTCATTAATAAAGTCTTTCTTGCTTAATTTTTTAAAGGGGTTCCCCTTTTTCTTGCCACAGTTTTTTGCAGCATGAGCACGTATGTAATTATTAAATATACATAAATGGAGTGAATTTCAAGTGCCAGGAGTGGGCACACACTCTCCTCACTCAGAATTTCATAAAGGGTGTTAATATGCAGAGTTGGTGTGTGCACTTGGCAGCTGCACTGACATGATAGAGTGTCAGCTCCTTTGTTAATGATCCACATAGGAAAGTATCCCACACAGGCCTTGACAATTGACATACCATTACAGTCTATTGCACCAATAATCCATGCATTCAAGTGCTCCCCACTCTTCCAGGCAAGCCTGACACAATAGTCTATAATAGCTCAGTGCAGCATGTGAACATGAGGCCTTGATATTAGACTGTGATGACTCTGAAAGAGATGATAAGGTCTAGTGTATAAATGATCCATGTATTATAAGTATACTGATCCTCAAGGATCTCTGGATCTGATACAGTTTCAAGAAGGGTCTTCCTTCTTAAAAAAAATAAAAAATAAAAAAATTACACAGAATATTTGGATTTTAAAACCTTTTCTTCTTGAAAAGTTACAGTAGAAATGTAGGCTGACATCTCTAACATCTGTGCAGGGAACTGGAGCTGGAAAACGGTACAAAGTCCTGTTCCGTCTTGATGACATTAAAATAGCACCTTCTTCCTCAGTGACAGCTCTCTGTGGATTGAATCACACATGCTGGCTGCTGTGCAAAAATAACCTGTGACTCTTTTAGCACTCCACAGTCAACAAGCCAAATCTGTCTCTACACCACCATCACTGCTGTGACCACAGCAGAAGAGGCACAACGGGATTAGTTATTATTGCTACCAAGAGCAGTTTAGCAACTCCACACAGCATGGATCTTTGCCCGCCAGAGTGGTGGGTGAATATTCACTCAGGAAATTCTTGCTGACCTCCCTGTTGTTCCAGCTAGGTTTGTGGCATCTGAATTAGCTAATTTTTAAGCTAGCTTTCGTATGTTGACAGCATATTGCAGTGCTTGCAGTATGGTCAAACACTAAGCATCAGTGATGCAACAAGGCTTTATCACCTGTGCCAGCTCTAAATCCACAGGTTCCTATATTCTGGGTGTTACTTTCCTAGCAACAAAAAGAAACACTCAAAGGAGTGAAAAAAGAACTTGTATGCTGATACTGTGTTTGTTAGGGTATCCACATAGAAATATACAAAACAGTAACTCCTGGTGGTAGCTGTAGGTGAAACTGAAGTTCCTAATTTATTTTCTATCATATTATAACAAGATGCCAGTTTACTGGTTTTGCTGGTTTTTCTACGTAACTGTCAATCTACTTTAACTATAGTGCTAGTTAAGCATCTACTAGAGGCACATATTGCCTTAAAAGCTTTCATGGGGCATCAGCCTTTGCTTTTGTTCAGAATTTACATGTATGTCCATGTGTGTATGTTTTGCAATGATGTGATCCTTTAACAAACAAAACAAAACAAAACCCCAAAAACAAACAAAAAAAAGTATCTAAACATGGATCCTTGAACAACTATCAGGATTCACACCAAGTATGAGCAAGCCTTCAGACCTTTGTGCAATATGCATCCTTTAGTGCATTACCTTTCTGTTGCTCAGTCCAAGTAATTTTGGATTGCAATAATTTTACTTGCTTACCTATTGGATTCATAAAGTTGAAGCCTCCTGACAGGGTGGGTTTTTGTGGGTATTTTTAGTTACTTTTTTCAGAAGAAATATGTTGGATAGTCATTCAGGCATGCCCTCTATGTTCTGAATGTCTAGGAAGTAGAGAAAAGTCAATTTTAAAAAGCATTTTGTTTTTCTCCTTTCCCTGTTTTGTTTGAGATGGGTTCTTTGCCTACATGTTCTCTGAAAAAGGACATTTCTGTGACTCAGACTCTACAGGAAGGAGGTCAGGAGGTTTCTTTCTCCATTAATCCTTCAAACATCTCTTTTAGTCCTTTATTTGTCAGTTACTGTCAGCAGCTTTCCTGGAATGGAAAGAAATGGTGCCACAGGACCTACATCTTACCTTGAATGTTCAGCACATATGTCTCTCTCTTCTTAAAAAGAAAGCTGAGAGAAACTGGTTTTGGTGCCATTTGCACATATGCAAAGTGGATGTTATATGGTACAACTCTGACTTGTTCAAGAAAATGGCAATACCTATTATCTACTCAAACTGACTACCTTATTATTGTAACATTCATATGATCATTGTTCAGCAGTCTTTGGAAACAAAGACTATTTTTGGTTAATGACTTTTGACATTACTTTAATATGCATCAGGGCCACTCAGTATGTTCTTCTGGCATTTGTTGTAACAAAACTGTAATCCTAATCATGCTGGGCAGGATTTGACTCACCTGACTACAACCCCCTGAAAGTTGGGTATCTACTCCAAGTTAATCTTCTAGACTCCATTTAGAGTCAGCAAAGAACTAGGCACTTCCATACGACATTTGATAATATTCAAAAATAGATACATAAGACATAATTAATTGAAAATGCTGATCTTTTGCATCATTCTATTTAAGGGAAAGGGATTCTGCGTGTGTTTTTATGATCCATACATATCATGCTAGAACCTCAAGGTCCCAGCTGGGACTGAGCTGTCCTGAACACTGCACAGATTTAATAGATGCATGAGTTATGCCACTGTAGATATCAATAGATTTGGGGGGGTTCATGCTGTCTAATTTTATGCACATTACTAGAGCATTTAAGTGCTTTAGGTCAGTGCCTAAGCAGAAGGTCTGACTCATTGGAGCCACTTATCTCCCTTTGTTTATGGTGGAGGGAGTCTCTTCTTCTATGGAACGCTCTATGTGTCTGTGATTAAGCAGTGTGAAGGCATTCCCCCCATCCCTTTAGTAACTACTCTGTAGGAGAGGCCTTGTCAGGATCAGGGTTACTAAATATCCCAGTTTCACATCCCAATACTATCCCAAGGAGGATTGGCAGGCCCACAGCCACAGTTTGAAGGAGGAGAGCTCATTTAAAACTCAGAAAATTGACACATAAAAGATGACAAAATGGGAGAGAAATAAATACCCTTTGATTTTTCCCTCTTTAAATATATTATTTCATGCAAATAATGACATGAATGTTATGCTTAAGGTTCAGTTTATAATTGCAGAAAGTCAAAAATTTCAGATTTAATCTTCCTATCATAATACAATGAAATATCAAACACAAAGTGACAAAACTTCCTACGACTGTTGATGCTGAAATACAGCATTATTAACTGTTTTGTTTTTTTTTTTCCTATTAGAGCCACTAAGCTGTGTTTCCAATGCTAGTAGACCAGCTTGTAATCTGTACAAAATTGTTTAGAGTGTTTCTGAGGTCTGCTTTTTCTTACAAGACCCTTCAGTAGGACCAGAATCCAACCAGTAGAATACAAACAGAGACTTATCAGGGAGGGTGTGTGTGGGGTGAAGAAAGAAGGAGAAGAAGTGGTCATTGTGAAAGTTCAGTCACATGGAACGGAACTGAAGATTTTTGGTGCATCCTTTTAGTTTTTATTAATTTGTTCTTCAATTAGAGTGTAAACCTTAGTGACATGATATCATTCTGAGTTTATCGAATTAAGCATAACCATGAACTGACACTTTTGGAATGTACAACTCCTTGGCATGGACCTTGGGAAATTAAAATAATAATACAACACATATTGATGCTACAATGAGCTTTACTTAGTTTTGAGCACAACACATGATATTTCTTTTTCATTCGAATTACATGGTAGCTGATTGGTAAGAATGGAGGAAATATCAAAATTCAATTTCATTCAATATCATGGAGTTTCTGTAGTTAGATGCATAATAGTAAAAGGTAGCCATCACAGATAGATATATAGTAACCTGTTCAGCCTGTTCATGGTGTTTATATTGTTATGTAAGAAACCTTCTACCATTTGTGGACTGCACTGTTTTGTTGAAAGCTTTACAGTCTCATGGTTCAAGGCACAGTGTGAATCAAAATAAAGTTCAGGGAAATTATGTGATGGTATTGTTCATTTCTGTCCACATGACTTCTCACTAGGTACGCATGATATTAGGTATGACTATTTCTAAACAAGTAAGCCTTAGAAAATGGTAGAAGCTGTAAGTATATACAAGTAGGGCTTCGTTCTGTTACAGGTGCTTCAGATGATGTTAAGATGAGCTTCTCTAGATAAAAAACCTAAAAATTATCTGATAGCTGATAAGCAAGTATAATTTATTGCTGTGAGTTACAGTTGAAGCCTACTATTATAGAAGGAGCAGCATTCCAATTAATAATCCTCCTCAAAAAGAAGTGTTGCCTTCATGAATTGTGGTCTGGAATCTAAAGAAATAAAGAAATAAAGGCAGCTTGCCCTGTTTTCTCTCCCTGGTCTTTCCAGAATAAACCTGAAAGTATGGAAGATATGAGCGATTCTAATTCCATGGGTATCTTTCACAAGGAGCTTTCAAAATTACTTAGATGGGCACTAAAGCTGAGTAGTTAGAATGCAAAATTGAAACTTATACTGGTTCGTATGCATCTGCATACAAGGATTTTGTTGTGTTCTGATCTCTACAGATAGTCTTAGGGACTGTTATTTTTCTGAAGCTGCTGCCATATGTTCAGTGGTATCATATAAAGCAAGCTGAAAATTATTAAAATTAATCTGGAATAGCAGATGACTATGGAACATGCACAGTGATTTTCATCATCCTGCCAGTTTCTGAAATGCGGTCAGGCTAAAAAGACTCCTAGGTAGTCACACAAAAGTGTAAGATACAACAGGATTTCAGTATTCAATAAGAATTATTCCAATAGCATACTTGGGAATTACAGCTGAGATTCACTTTGAAGCTATAGTCTGAAATGCTTGTATTTGTACTTAAAATGTACTTATTTACTTGTATTATATTGTGAACTTTGACAGAGTCTATGCCAGGGGACAATTACCTGTAAAAGATGTATTTAAAAATCTCTAACATATAGGAGATGTCAGGTAAATACTGATTAAAAGAGCAACCCTTCCTCACCATTACTACACACCGATCTCAACCCACCCGATATAATTTGAAATGACAACTGTGTTTTTTACAGCATTAATCCTAGATTTCTTACCCTTGTGCAGCAACCTATATTGAGCTATAACGTACTAAGGATGCTGCTTTGTATAAAACAGAACATTCACTTGTTCATTTTATTCTAAAAATGTCATAGATTTCTTGCTATTTACTTGATGATTATTTGCTAATTGCCCAGTAATCAGAGTTAAAATAGCAAAATATGTATGTACACCTGCACAAATATGCATACATGCATGTATCCCTTTATAAATATTAAGTAAGCCTACATATATATTATCCTTTTTCTTAAAAAAACCGAACACCACAACAAACCCACCAAACAATAGAATTAAATGGCCCTCATATCCAAAATAAACTGGCCTAACTGCAAATATGCTAAGGATCATATAGGATTAACTTTGAAGAAAGTTTAAGTGTAGTGTCACACAAGCTGTGGAATGAATCTGGGCTAGAACATAAAGACATCCAAATGGTGGCTCACTCAGAACACACTTTCCTTAGGCGTACGCGAGGTTGGTTCCTTGACAATTGTTTACTAGCAGCTTTTAAGACACAAACAGCTGTGAGTGACAACAGTCTGTCACAAAATTTGTCTAAGTTCATGGCACAGAGCTGCAAACTCTGACACCTACTGAAAGAGGTATCGTATTTGCAAGCAGTCAAAAGTGATTGAAAACCAGATGAATCTGTTAGGATACCTCATGCCATTGAACACTGTTGCCTATGCCAAATATGCATTCGTAATCTACAATCTGTTATCTACTAGCACTGATGCTATAAGGTAGCATTGTTAAGTTTTTTAATACGTAGCCATCTACTCTGAAATAAAAACTCGTATTTAATCAAAAAGAAATAAACATGATTCAACCAACATATACCACAGATGGAATACTTAGACTACTCTCTCCTCTGAGCTGAAACACTTTTATATGATTTCTAACAGAATATAGGGAAAAAAAATCAACAGGAGGATTATACACCAGGGGAATATGCTGGAAAATCTATTGCCTTTAATTGTAAGGAATTATGCTTGGGATAACCACAGTTGTAATTACTTTACATGCATAGGCACTCTGATTGCATACCATGATGGGCAACAGATTTGGTAGCACTGTTTCTGTTATTTAATTATTAGAGTTGGCCTGGAAATGTTCCTCCTTGATTGTAGTTAGCTTAATCAAATATGACTTGAGCATCTGAGTTGGCACAAACCCTGCAGGAACCCACTGAAATGACAAGGAAGTGAAAAGCCACTCTTTCATTCCTTTACATCTTAATTTGGCAATTTCTGGAAGGACCAAGGAACCAGGACAAGTGCCAGGAAGAGGCGAGCTCTGTGAGCTCCTTTAATGGAAGTGTCAGTAATACAGCAGTGTCTGCTCGAGGGCCTGCTGACGTGTGGGAAGGCAGAGTCAGTGCAACAAGCCATGCAGATCCCAAGGCTTGCTGCTGCTTTTGCAGTCAAGGGCATTTGCAGTCAAGACCATGGGTGCCCCCACTGCAGACAGTGGAAACACCGGAGAGCATGACTTATGTCACAGGGCTGGTCCTGGTCACCGTGTGGGTACTGTGCCTCTGTCAAGCTTTCTCTGCAGGGCACCCTGCATGATATATTGTGGCAACTTTGCTCCCTCTGCTTGCCAAATCAGCAGAGTTTTGTTTACAGTCTTACGTTCGTTGTGCCAAACACAACCATTACTTGTGGATTTGGGTGCTTATAGAAGGTGTAAAAATCATACATGGGTTTAACTAAAAATTAAAATATTTTCTTTTTCAATGTTTTATATCAGGAAACCAAACCAAAACCTTTATTATTACCTCTCTCTTTTTTCATCCCCTTCATTTTTTAATTGATTGTCAAAAACAATTTAGTATTTTCCCACTCTCACCTATCCATTAATGCTTCCTGTGTATGACTGCAATCAAGATCGTTCTTGTGGTCATGGACGCACTCTGGCAGATGCAAAGTATGTTATAAAATAGAGAAAATCAGAAACAACAAGAGAAAACTTGTTTGGTCAGACAGTCAAAGTGATCAGAATAACAAATTCTTCACAGATTAATTTCACATTTTCATTTATTGTACGCTATTTTACTAAATAACAATGTTATTCCCACAATAAGGAAACAACAGAATAGGGTAAAAAAGAGCATCACCTCTAAAAATAGTTCATTTGCTGAATGCATCTGTGTTCTGTATTTTACCTGAAAAATGTTTACAACCTTTTATAAATGTTGGTTACTAGATCAGCTGGGCTAATTTTGTTGGGGTTTTTTGTTGTTTTTCTTTTTTTTCCCCCCATTACATTTCCTGAAGCTTTTTTAATAGAAAATCATGAATAATCTATAATAATAGTGTGAAGCTTCTAGGATTATTGATATGTTTTAAAAAAGATGAAATATAAATATTTTTACAATAAGTCATTAGAGAGTTGCCAAGAAATGTCTTTTGGGGCACTTGAAATACCCTGATTTTTCATGTCACATTTTGTTTATTAATAGCTCTCAACTGTTTGCTCAAGAGACATTTCAAGACTGCATACAATTTGCTCCATGTTTAGCAGGAATAAAAATTTTGCGAGAATAAATGCTCAGTCAGGAACAATTTTTGTGATGATGAGAAAAGTCTGATGAGCGTAGTCGGCAATGTTTTGGGGATGAGTGTTGATGTAATAGTAGTTTTCTTAGTATTTAATGATAGTGATATAAATTAGTTTAAGGTGCTAAAAATTCAAGCTTTTTTTTTTTTTTGATAAGTCACAAGTTGGAATGATCACGTACATTTTTAACAACATTTTAATTAATAGGATTTTTATTAAAACTTAGAGAGCTAAAATATCTTTATATTTTGGTGGCTTTTAGACTCAGATTAACCCGGTCAACCTCTGGCATAATTTTGCTCTATCTACAATCACATGACAAAGATAAATCAGGTATTACAAAAATTGGTTTCATGTATCTCCTTGACTTTCTTGTACTTTCTAGTTCACTGCAAATATGAAATTGTCTCAGTGCTCTGAAGGAGCTTTATTTACTTAAGCCAATATTTGCATCTTTGTTTCTGTCTGTAATTCCAAAATATTTATTAAACAGCTCAGAACTGCTTGTTAGAATTGTTGTCCAGAGAGAAATGTGTATTCAAAAGAGATTAATATTTTGTTGGGAAAAGAATCATAGAAAAATTTGGTGTCCATCTTCTCACTGTTAGCAGTTTGTTAGAGCAAGGTTTCCAGGTCTTTATTTTAATTTGTGGGAGTACTGACTGGGCCTCTTCTCTCTCTTTATGCAGTTGCCAATTTCTATCTTGCTTGTAAATACCTCCTTACTTGCACCTCCTGCAGACCAAACTCTAGCATGAATGTTTCAAACCTAAATTATTAACTCTGTAGCCCACTCCCTAGCCCCCCATTAATTTCTCCCTCCATCTTCCACAAAACCATTTTTACTCAAAAGTATTTTACTTGCACAAGAGTGTCACTGCCATGATCAGTGATGACTTTGCACAGCTGAGTTGATACAGGGTGCACTCAGCACTCTTGGGCAGTATTGCCATTGTGAAAACTCTGACAGAAGATAATCCCATCAGAATTCTTTGATAAAACACTGAGATAAAATATTTTTTGTCTGAAAGAAAATATGCACATTACTAAGCACCACAGAAATCGGGGGTGGGTTTATTCTTTTATGGCTAGCTACAAATATGGGATCTTGCAGGTTTATCCAGTTAGAAAAAGAAATAAGTAATAAATGTTCTCAAGCATAGTTTTAAAATGTCTTTGCAAATTCAGTTGTGTTTCTGTTTCTGTCACTGACATATGCTGAGACACCAATTATTTCCAGATCCTTCACAGAGTTTAATGTATTTTTTACAACTATCTTAAATGCAGAACTGCACTTTCAGCCCTCAGTTTCAATGAACTGTTTTAGACAACCGACTAAGGAAGCAAGAGTAGGAATAAGGAATAGGCCTGTCAGATAAAAATTTTAATTCAGAGCAGTGATTTCTGCTATTTGTTTTTAAATCACTGCATTTTATTTAAAACATATGGGGAAAATTAATTTTCTTGTATTTATCTATGTTCTCATTAGAGGATTTACTGCTAACATTACTATCAGTTATTGTATTGCTAAGGTGGTTTCCATACTATCCAACCTAAATGATCTTATGACTCTATTGCACTCCGAATATACCTACATGAAAGTGACTGCTGTGCAATTTGTGGTGAAGAGCCTGATACAGATAAGTTTAAAATATATCATACACTTTGTTAGATGTCTTTGAACAACTTGAAGATGCCTTTCTATATCCCTGATGTTCATATGCAGGCTCTCTACATGAGGAGGGTCTTCTTGTTAGAAGACATTCCAGTTTAAATTATCAAAGTTAATTCTCATACAAAACATTAACCTTAATTGACTAGTTCTGTGATTGGAGGCAGAGACAGAGAGTAGCCTTTCCTTCTTCCTTAGTACAAGCCTAGAAAGGTCTGGATACCTAACGAATTTCTAAGCATAAGATTGTGGGTCAAGGCTGAATATAAATCTCATGTTGCATCATCTGTATTTGGATGGTTTAAAGTGTCTTTTTGAATTTCTGAATGTTTACATTTGTGACTTTAGCAATGGAAAAGTACAGTCCTTTTTTGTCACATGACAAATAGGATAAATACAATAGAATTCTGTGAAACTTGTGTTGTAACGCTCTTTCTGTACAACGATTATCTTTCCTGGTTTAATAAGCTTGTCACCTGCACAGCAGTTTATAAAATGTTTAAGCTAATGTTACAGAATAACAAACTCAAACAATGATACTGCAGATACATAATGGTAAGTGTACTTCAGTATGAATAAATTATGGGAGTCTCAGGGAGCACCAAATTAAGCCATTGTTAGAAGAAAAGAATATTCCCAAGCAAGAATATTTTCATCCAGGTTCTCCAGGGTGGAGTGACCAGGTAAGGATGCTCTGTTACATCCATAACATTAGAGGCCTTTACAGACTCATATTTGTCAATTCTTCCTTTGGATGAAAATTGCAAGCAAAAAGAAAAATGGTGCCAAGAAGGACCCAGGGTTCAGAGCTGTTCCTTGATTCAGGTATTTCCCTACCCCAAGGACATGAGACACACCACCCCACCCTGCTTTAGAGACAGAGCTGTAGACACAGTTTGCAGGGCTTGGAGCATCTAGGTTAGGATTTTGGTCTACCTTACAACACACATTTTAAAATGATAAAGTGATCTTCCCTCACTCCACTTAACCCAGATTCTGGCCAAGGGAAATCTCACTGTCAGTTTCTTGCCAGGATGAACACCTTGGAAATATAAATAACTTGCTGTGGCTTAAACTTCTGAGCTTACTTAGCCTTTTTTCCTTTGTTCTCTTGCCCACTTGAGTACTGTGCATTATACCTTGAACTGCCATCTGTTTGATGTATGTTTCACATTATATCAAATTTATTGTCAAGCCTTTACTAAAAAGGGCAACACAGGGCTGCTCTGACCCAGGAGCAGAAGAAGTTCTGTGTCCTGACTCTTTCCCTTAATTCATTGTAGCTGCTGAAGCAAAATAATAAGGCAATGATTTTGTGCCCAATGGGTAGCACAATTAAGGTGCTGAAGAAAAAGCTCTTTTGCTGCTTTTTTTTTTTTTTTTTTTCCTTACTGTTTGTTCTCTCAACTCTTGGGAAATATTAAGTCAAAGTGGTACCCTGACAGGGTATTTCTTTGCTCCCAAGTTATTTGAATAAACAGATCAAATAGATAATGCTGGCATGGAGAATAAATCTATCAATTGGCAGACACTGAGACAGCATTACAAGTCTATACTTGCGAAGTTGTTTCAGTCTCTTCTCCCAAGTAACAGGTGACAGGACAAGAGGAAATGGCCTCAGGTTGTGCCAGGGAAGGTTTAGATTGGATATTAGGAAAGAATTTTCACCAAAGCGGTTGTTTAACATTAGAACGGACTGCCCAGGGAAGCAGTTAAGTCACCATCCCTGGAAGTATTTAAAAGATATGTAGATGTGGCATTTTGGGACATGGGTAGATGGTGGACTTGGCAGTGCTGGGGGCTTGGTTGGACTTGATAATCTTAGAGGAGTTTGTCAACCTAATTATTCTACAATTCTATGTCTGCAGTGTTACACTGTAACAAGCCATAGAAATAATTACTGATGAGCATAGAATCTCAAGGGTTCTTTGTACCAGGACATCACTGTTTCTTTACTACTTTTGTTTTGTTTTAGTTTTACTTGTACCACTTGAAGACCTCCTTGAAAACTTATTTTATTTTATATTTTGCCTGGCATATTGATATTCTAGTCCGTGTGCCTGTTCCCCCCAAAATGAATTTCAAGTGTGTAAACAAACTCTGGAAACTCTTTCATGGCTAAACACCACTGAATTGAGAAGTAGTAAATGAAAAAGGCATGAGGAAAATTGCTGAACTCCTTGGGATGAAAAGGGTCCAGCACTAATCATTGTCCAGTTAGTTTACACACGTTTCTTGCTACGTTGTTATTACTTCTGTCCTTTTTTTAATGAAGCAAACATTAAAGTAATATTATTTCAGTTGAGGGTTGGTATCTATAGCTTATACCTTGTGATGTTAATTAAAAACATAATTTTTATGTACTTATCACAAAGGAAATATCATTTCATTAAAATCCAATTAGATTCAGACAATATCTGTAAAGACTACTGAATAACTGCTGTTTGAACATAGTCTGCTTTGTTCTATTTTCATCACCCGAATAAAAGCAACCACAACAAACAAACCAAAGGATTTCTTTTATTAATCTCTGAGGTTACAGATCCACTCGCATTTAGAACAGTGTTTTATGTGAAAAACATACCAAAGATTTTATGTTTCACAGACTGCAGCATGAATGACCTTATTTTAGAAATTTTTTATTTTCTTCCCCATCTTTATATAATAAAATATATTTATTTTGTAGAATTAATGTCTTTATATAAACACTTTGCCTATGATAAAGTAAATCAACATTTTCACTACTACCAGAAAGCTGCGCAGATTAATGAATTACTGCCTGCAAGGTGGTGGGGACTCAGCATAACACATGGAGAGTGAAATACAGAAGAATTGTTCCTCCATTTTGTCTCGCTATAATTAGCCTCTTGCTGCACAGGCCGTTACCTTGCCATTGATTTACTCACTGAATTTCCTTGAATATCCAATTCTGTGTACTGAATGAGAAAAATGTTTTAATGCTTTTTCTGCATGAGTGAAATTTTGTGGGATATTTTTGGCTTTCAGTCATGGAAGAGTTAACAATCAATGGAGTCAGTGTCACACCTCTTTCCAATGGATGAAGAAAACAGAAGGATAGAGGGGAATACGCCACTGAAATTGGGATTTGACTAAATGGAGTTTTGTGTGTTGACTCTAGGCTAGAAAAATGTCGACCCCAGCTGTAGCTTCTGTATTGGATTTTTTCTGTTTGCCTGTTTGTTTAAAAGTTTATTTTCCTTCTGCTACCAAAAAACCTCCCCAAACCAAAACATCCTAAGGGGAGGAAGGCAGCTAGTGAAGAAGTCTAGAGTGCCTGTGTCAGAAGGCTGTCTCTTCTGATTCAACACTTAAGAATGAGTGTCACAAAAACTAAGGTGCCCACAGAGGAATAGCATTTGCAGTAGTTTTTATCTGGAGCATCTGTAATCACTGACACAAGAATCTGATTCAAGAAGTTTGCAAAGAAAGACACTGATGCTGATAAGAGCTGGAACAAAATGGCTTTTTTTTTGTGCTAAATAACTGAAATTACAGCAAATAAAGATTTGAAGAAAACCTACAGAAGGATCAATGTGTGTATCTTAGTATTTTGCAGACAACAAATACAATGTTTGTTGAAGTGTGCCTTATCTTACTAAAAAAAAATCAGAAATTCTATTTGAGAGTAGATTGTACTTTGATGATCTAGATCATTGGAGAACAAGGGAAAAACTGCTTTTTTGTCTGCCATAGCAGGACTATGTAAGAAAATAGAGTTTCCTAGTTTTGGAGGCACTAGTAGACTGGTGGGAATGAGGTAACAATATCAAGACAAGTCTAAAAGGGAAGTCTGTGTTTACTGAGATTGAAGAGAGGTGCAAGACTGAATTAAATAGGCTTTTAGTTAAATAAAGTGCTTATGAAACCAAATGAGAAGTTATGAGACCAAACTTCCTCATGGCTAATGTAGAAAATGATAAACAAAAAATATGTTTTAATAGAAAAGCAAATCGACACAGCATTCTATCAGAAGATATTTTAATTGTGCATGTATTTCTTTTGGTCTTGACTGAGCAAGAGTACTTGATGGCAAAAAAAGAGCCCTCCTTTGCAGTACTGTGCCTTACAATTTCTGAAGCTAGAATCCTCTTCTTTGTTCTTATACTAAGCCCCACATTTTAGAAAGTTGCAGATACTTTGATTTTGGCCTCAGCCCCTAACTCCTAATAAAACTTTGAAATAACTCCATTCTAGACTTCAGTCTGAAATCTGGTGTTTAATTCAGACTCAGCAACTAAGTTTGTAATAGCAAAAGATTCATGGACAATTTCAAGAACATTGTGGGATATACTTCTGGCAGAGTCTGCTTGGCTTTTCTTTGACATTGTCTGCAGAGAAACCTTCAGTGAATGAGTGTGACATGTTTTGTTGAAAAGAAGAGTAACAGAGAAATATCTTCAAGGATCAGCCCCATGCCTGATCCTGCCATCATGCAAAATGGCTATTTAGAGAAAAAAACTCCCACACTGTACTGCATATGATTATTGTAATTCTTCATTCCTGGAAGTCAGCATGGAATTAGAAAGCTACTGCGCCATTGCTATATAAATAAAATCTAATAGATGGGCTTCACCACTCATTTCTGGCAAGGTAACCTACATGAAGCCTAATGAATCCTCTTTTATTTAGAGAATTGTAGCTTTTGTTTCACTTGTAAAACTACATATTTTGCCAAAAATCAAGTTGCAATGGATATTTAGTAGGAGTCTGACCTGCTAGAAATGGTTATTATGTATTGTCAAGGCAGAAATAAACCCTGGCAATACCAGCATAGAGCCTGATTCAGTTCTCCTGATAGTCCAACTTGTCTTTTTCATTTTTTTACATCAGTGGGTATTTTTGCTGCACAAAACCCCTCAGAATATAATCAAATATTATAATGGGGACCCCATTACAAAACAGTAGCATTCACACTGACTTCTCTGAGCAGTAGGCAATTTTTCCATTAGCAAATTAAACTTGGAGCTGTGTGAAACTTGCATTGTTCATGTATTTGTGTGAGAGAAGTGATAATTTCATTACTACTGTATTCAAAATTCAATTCAAGGTGGAATGACATTTTCCTTTCTTCAGAACTGTCATATTTTATAGGGTATGACTCAAAGCAGAAATGATTGTGTTCTTTCTGTCATCTTGTTAAATCTTATGGTTTCCAGAGTATTTGAAGATTTTATAAAGAGAAGGTATTTTTCTCATAGGTCATACTGTGAATATAAAAACTTAATGAGAGAAAACAATATATTTAAGAAAGATCCTTTTTAACAGTACAAGTGATTGTGTTAATTCAGTGGAGCTACAAAATTAACTTTTTAAGAAGGACAAACTTCCTGTTGCTGTATTTTTCTTCCACTAGCCCAAAATAATTTGTCCATTAAGTTTACTTCCCTCTCTAAAAGGAAGAGGACACGGCTTGAAGGTCACAGCCACAAGAACCCAAAATCATAAGAATGGTACACTTCAGGAGTCAGCTACACAGAGATGAATCAGCAGATCTAGCCAGTTTATATCTTTACCTCCTCTCTTCAACACTGACAACTGATCTTCATTTTACTGTTGAGCTGAAATATAATCTGACCAGAATATTTAAGAGAAACTGGAAAACCTTAAATAAATTCAGTTCAGGTCCTCTTGAGAAAGGAAACCTTAATAAGCTATTCTAGTGAGTGCATTTCTGCATTTTAAACTTTTGATTACGTGGTCAGTTGCCAGGTTTTACCTCACTCTGCCTAATGACATCTTTGATACTAAAGTGGAACATGCTGTAGGAAAATCTCTGAGCAGATGTAGAAATTACTGGAAATACTTTTTGAACCCTATTCCTGTGAGTTTTTATCAATTCTAAATGGCCAGTGATACAAAAACCTCCATAATTTTGATAATTATCTTGATCTTCTGAGGTATATTCCTCACTAGAGGAAAGCTAAGAAATCATGCTCTACAAAATAAAAATATGAAAAAAGTTAAAATAAAATCTTACCAACAACAGCAACAAAAACTATAAAAAACCCCCTGTTTTTTTTCCTTGCATTCCAGAGCAGTTACATAATCATGTTTGGGGGTGTATTTTTTGTGATGGTGGTGATAGCGATGGTGGTGATGGTTGGTTGTTGGTTCTGGGTGTTGGATTTTTTTTTTCAGGTGCCTTGTAAAGGAAGCATCCCACAGTTAAAATTATCATGGCTGAGATATCACCACAGATATGTCAGAACATAAAGGCTAGTCTAATACTGTGCAGCATTGAAGTATTTTTGAAATTTTTTATTTAATTTCCCCTTCCCTTCCCTTCCCTTCCCTTNGGGAGGCTGGGAGTAGACACAGCTGGGATAGGTGACCCCAACTGACCAAAGGGATATTCCAGACCATGTGACATCATGCTCAGTGTGAAGTACTGAGTAAAGACAGTACATTTGGAGTTATGGCCTTTGTCTTCCCAAGTCACCATTATATGTGACAGGCTCTGCTCCCATGGAGATGGCTGGATTCCAGCCTGACCATAGGACATGGTGAATTGATTCCTTTTGCTTTGTTTGCATTTTTGGCTTTTGCTTTTTCTATCAAACTCTCTTCATCTTGGCCTGAGGGTTTTCCAGCTTTTACCCTTCCCTTCCCTTCCCTTCCCTTCCCTTCCCTTCCTTTAGTTTAGTTTAGTTTAGTTTAGTTTAGTTTAGTTAGTTTTAGTTTAGTTTATTCTTTCTTTTATTTCTTTTATTTCTTTTATTTCTTTTTCTTTCATTTTTCTGAAAGAAAAATAGGCAGCCTAGAAAAAAAGAAGAGGCAATTTGAAAAGTTGACAGATGGTAAAACAGTGTGTCAGCAAATTTGAAGAATTGCTGATGTGGAGAAAGTTGTAAATGCTTTAAACTTGTGGCATTGCATCATAGACAATCAAACAGTTTAACAATATTGATGGCCAAGAAAGCTGAGAACATAGAGCTATATCTGAGGAAAAATTATATTCCAGAAGGTAGTAGACAGATTTTGGAAAGATGTTCTCCTTTAAGGTATGTTCGACAGGATGTGTTCCTTGTAAGTGTATTAAAGATCTCACAAATGCAAGAAATTTTAATTTCTCAAGGCTAGAAGTGAATTGAAGAGTCTGTTTGGATTATTCCTCCTGCTTTTCAATGACCATCAGTTGAGAGACGAACCACTTTTCACAGTGAGTAGTGTCAGGACATTTATAATTTTCCCAACAGTTTCCTGGGACTCCAAATACAGCTACACCCTGTACCTTGATCTGTGTTTCTCTTGTCCCAGTGACCAAGGAACAGCAAAGCCTTACATACCTCTAAGGTCCTCCTGCACTCTCATCTGTGCTTATTCTCAGAAGCCAGGAATATGTAAGTAACATGATTAAGATTACCTATTTTTAGGCCACGATTCTGGTGGCACTTCCTTACCATGAATAGCTATTGCAGCATTTCTGGCCTCAGCTGTTTCAGAACCAGGAGAACCCTTACATCCTGAAAATTACACTACAAATTGCAAGATTTTTCTGTTAATAGGGATTTTTTGTTATTTTTTGTTGGTTTCTTTTTAGAATTTTTATAAAGGACTTTACAGATTGCAAGATATTTCTATTAAGTAGGATTCTGTTTTCATTTCCCATCTGGGTTTCTTTGAGCCTTATATATTCTGTGGAGGTTTGTTTTGTTGTTGCATGGGGCTTTTTTTGTTCTTTTGTCATACTTCTCAAGCTTTAAAGCTTTGATTTTATGTATTTATTTATTTTTAATGAAAGCAGAAATTCTAATGTTACCAAATGAGTGCTGGAGCTAGGGTTTTAAATATCCTGAGACTCGTGATAAAATCACTGTAGTTGGCAACACTGCTTGAATTTGGCACAAGATCCTAAAGCTTTAAAGGAAAAAGTGTGACTCATCAAACTTGCCTGGAGAGTTAAGGGAGCTGGGGGCAAGGGCTAATGTGGGTATCCTTCCATTTCAGTACTTCAGAGAAAAATCTACAAGATACAGTCCAGTAATTGTGCCAAGGAAAGAAAACTGCTTGCTATACAGAGAATAACAGTTTCTAATTATGTAACGAAATGAGGGGGAATGTAGAATGGCAGGGGGTTTTAAAAAATACAGGTATAAATATTTCCAATTATACAGAAACATTTTAGTAAAGAGTTAGTAGTTCACAGGGTGGAAAAGTGCCTCACCTTTATGTGATATAAAACATAAAGTTCTAAACACTCTTTACACATTTGAAATCTTCTTCTCTAATGATCTTTCCTTTCCAGATGAAGTGAAATACAGAATTTGATCTTATATTTTCTCAGGGGAATTGTATATATATTTGTCATAGTTTTGATCTGCCACCAGAAGCTATCCTTAACTTACTGAATTATACATGACAAAGCATTAGATTAAATACATTTACATGTGTTAAGTCATACAAATCAAGTCAGTTACTTGCTGCTTTACCTTTCTGTAGGTGCTATGGTCTTTTGTTAATAAGGCTACCCTCCTAAACTAAACAAGCAAACTACACAAGATAAAAATGGACAGAGACCTTTAATTAAAGTGGTTTTCTTCATTCTCAGAGAATTTATTTTTTATCAAAACTTCCACTGAGAAATCTTTTTCCATGCCCAGAATATATCTTTTAGTGAAAAAAAGTCATCATAGTCAGGTCTTTATAAGAGCTTTCTGGCTAAGCCATGCAAAACGAAGCTATCTCATGTTATTCTACTCTGTCTAAGATAGATCAAGTTATCTCATTTCTGATTTTCCTTCATCATTAGACATAGATGGAGACTCTCTAATGCAAAGCTATAGTGATTTAAGGTTGGCTGGTTGCTAGTTTGCTATTTTTTTGGGTTTGGTTTTGGGTTGATTTTTGTTTTGTTTTTTATTTTAGCTGGTTGGTTGGTGTTTTTTGGAGTTTTGGTGGTTTTTTGTTTGTTTGTTTGGATTTTTTGTTTTGTTTTGTTTTTTCCTAGTGGCCTCTGTATTTCTTTTGCAAAGTACTTCAAAAGATTTTATTTTGATGCCATATTCAGTTGTAAAATCAACATTCCAAGAGGAACCATAACTTGTGGTTCCCTAATTTTGTTGTTTTCAGAGGTCTCTATTTAAAATGTCTCCCATTTTTCAAGGCACTTGAAGCACACAGGAGCTTGTAGCTATATCCTTTTTTATTTTTTTATTATTATTATTATTATTATTTTTTAAGTATGTGTTTTAAAATAAGTATGTTTTGGGGTTTGTAGGAGCTTGTGTAGTTTAGTTTGCTAATAAGCACCAAAATATACAATAAAAGTGATTCTGCGGATCTGAAAGGGAAGATGTTGACTCTGTTCCTGGCTCAGAGGATTCACCAAAGAGTTTTAAGGATCCCTCTTTCCAGGACAGTTACCTGACACAGGCCACTAGACTGGGGGTTGTATTTTACTGCCTGTCTAGCTGTATGTGGTTTCTTTGCTGTGTTTTTACCACCCCACCCTTCTGTAGGAGCATAGCATAGATCCCGCATGGGCAGCAAGCAGTGCTTATACACAATATAGGAGAAGAGAAGCTCTTTTTCTGGAAGGGTAAGTACTGAGAGCAATTGGTAAAGAAGTATTTGCCCCATATGTCTTGTTTCTTTGTGTGCCATGTGCTTACTCCATGCTGTGGGCTATTGACCTGCAAAATGTCAAGCTAAATAACTGCATCTTTTAGTTGACATTGATGTTTGAAACTGGAGGAAACAAACTGGTTTTGTGTAGTTAATTAAAAAATGCTCAATCAATTTAATATGCAAGTTTATAGGGCATTTTTTTCTTACAGGCTGGGAAGTTGTATGTACCCAAATTTCAGTCCAGTGTGAATTTTATGACTTCAGTTTTCAAGACTAGAAAAGTCTCATCCAGTGGAAGTGCTGATAGTCCTCTTATCACAGACACTGTAGAAGGTGCCACTGTAATAATCCCCGCTTCTATAGTCATAGTCAACTTTTTTATACCCTATAGAAGTGGTAAATAATATTGGGACAAAATGAGTTAGGATACTTAGGATTCACTGTAGCAAAGAGAATCAGAACAACAAAAGCACTCTCACTGATGAAATTGGAAATGTTTTTTTTTAATTAACACTTCTAATTAGAATTTAACATCTCACTAGCTTCGTATGGGATTTTTCGCTTCCTTAACCTCATGGAAACCTATCTATTGGCTCTAAATAGACAGTCACTTACCATGCACCACTTGAGGATTTCAATTAATCCCAAATCCTCTAACTTTGGTATGTGAACTTGCATTTTTCTCTGCATGCCATTCCCTCCTGTTTCAATTTTCTTACTAAGAACCTTCTCAACAGTATTTTTCTTCTTCAATTCTTTGCCTCTCTGTTTTCCTTTCTATTTAAAAACTGCAGTATTTTGATTTGAAAATTATGGGACAATGCCATCCATATATATGTAGGCACTGGTCAGGACTGCTTAACATAGCTCTGGAAAGACAAGCAGCTAGAGAAACTGTGCAGAATCCAGAAGAAACTAGCCTCCATCAAATTTGAAGTAAAAAAAAATTTAGATGTCTTGAAGTTGTTTGGCTAAATTAATAATAAGACATATTTTAAACAAGACAAATATATATTTTTAGTTACATTTCTTCTTACATGATAAATTTGAATATTTTTCTACAGCCATCTTTGACTCTGATGAAATTTACCCCCCAGCCACTAGCTGAGTTTTGGGTTTATCATGTATAATCTTAGTTTACTTGAACTCTCACTGCAAAAGAATCTATTTTCTCTCATCTGAAATAGAATTTCTATTGCAAAAGGAAACAAAGACATTAATAAACCAATAGAAAATAATGGCAACATCAAATAATTTAGGTTAGAAAGGAATTAATCGATTCCCCGTTGTCCAACCATGGCCATTTTAAAGAAATAACAAATTTCTCATTCTGGAGATGTGATAAATTATAAATTTCCCCCATAGCGGGGGAAAAAAAAAAGACCAAAACTCACAGTTTCTTTGTATTACTAATTTACCTTCTTAAAGTGTTGAATACTCAAGTGCCTCATAGATAGATCACTAGTCAGTCCTCTTTCTGTATTAGCTACTTTTGAAGTGAGTTTACTTTGATGGAAAACAACGAAAAATGCTTGTGTACCAAGGGCTCTCTATGACTCCTTATTCACAAATAACTTGCAGTTTGTCTTAGAATTTGCTCATTTGTTAAAAATGCCACCACAGTGGCACTAACTAACACCATTGTAGACTAACACCTAAGGTCCTTTTTGAAGTAAAATATTTTAGAAAATATATTCTGTGTTATGGATGCTCTGGTTTGTTTTCAGTTGAAAAACTCAATCACCCATCCAAGTAAAACAAGAGTCCTCTAATTATAAGCATATGAACTTCAAAATTCTCCATAAAAATGGTTACAGGATGTCATAGAAATTTTTTTGCTGGGTATCTTTTAATACATCCTGAAAATTCAAGAGGGAAAATTAACTACAGGTAGTTGTCTATAAAACACTGATGTAATTAGATCATGACAATGTGATTACAAGTGAAATTTTATCCTATGATAAATAGTAACTTCATTCTGCTTGCGTCTGTTATAGTCAAAAAACCACAGAGAAATACATCTCAAATGCTTATTCTTAGATAATGAAGAAAATCAAAAGGTGGGTTTTTATTCTCCTGTTAATTTGCTTTCAATAGTCTTACTAGCCTGGAGACTGTGGGCATCCCAGTCTACATGCATACAAAAAGGTCTTCATCTGGAGTAATTTATCTGATGAAATGTATCTTGAAATACATCTTCATCTTTCCACTGAAAGTGGAAAGTCACTTCACTGAGTCTAGATCATTGTTAGTCACTACACATAAAGATATACAAGCTTTCCACAAAATGCTGTATTACCCTTCCATTTTCTTGTGTCTCTAACATTTTTTTCATGTACAGAATACTCCTCAAGTAGGGCAACATCCCCATTCTTGTCACGAGAAAGGAAACTCATGGGATCATGTGACTTTCCTTGTAACTTCCAATGCATTATTTGCCTTGCACTGGAGGTTGAGATTGAAAAGTGAATTGTTTTTCTATGTAGGCACATTTAGGCAGGCTAAAGAAACATTGCACTAAATTGTCTTCCATGTGCAAAAGGACCACACAGAAGTGTGTGGAAAGGTGCTAACACTGTGATCTGACGACTGTTGCACAGCCCTTTCCCTCTGAGAGAGATGGATGACTGCTAGAGTACCATTTATTTGAATCTCCATGCAGTTCTAATTAGGCAACAAGGACAGACAATTGAAACACAAAGTAAATGCTAGAAGAAACTCATCAACAGTGCCACAGTAATTTCTCATTTATCTTTGTAATGCAAAGGTATCCATTGCACTGGATTGTGTGGGCACTCCATGTGTGCACAGAATCATACCAAAGCCAAAACCAAAGAATCCAGTGGCCCAGATAATACAATGTGGTGAAGGGAGAGAGAACATCGTGTCTTGACTAGAGCAACATGACTGATCTCAGCTGTTGTACCTTCTCAATGCATATAAAGAGTGTCTCATTCTATCCTTAACTTACTGGGCGTTTCCCACAGGTCGGTAGAAAGCAGCTACGGATCCAGCCATTTTTAAAAGTGGTCATGGAAAGGCACAAGTTAAACCTAGACTGCTCTTTGCTGAATATTGAGAAACTTGCATAACCATGAACAGAACATGATGTACTGACAAAGGATTGTGATTGCCTCTCCTGAGGAAGCAACAGGATCATCATGAGGGTGATATAGACCATAATAAAGTCTGGTTGTGGAGTGAGACAACTTTGTCAGGGTTGTGTGGGGCTTTCAACCAACCTCCCATCATTATAAACTTGGCATCTTCAAGGTTGGATAGATCTGTAAATATACGGAAAAGGTGAGACATGAGGCAGTTGTACAGTTCTAGTACTATGTAGAAGACATTTCTCTATCTAGAGTGTGTGAATATTGGTCATGGGTATTGGTGCTGCCTATTCAAAATTGATGGGTGGGATGGTCACTTCTGAATTTTCAAAAAGTGGTGTTCAAATTACATCAGAAAGCACTCTCTGATGCAGTTTGGTCTAATGCAACATGACTGTCTATTTCAGCTTTTTCTATACCACTTATGGTTCCTGAAGTCAGGGAGGAACTCTTCAGTGAGCTTGGTTTCAACAGCATGCCTGTTCACCTTGCTGTCTTTTTAACAAAATTATTTTGGTGTGGGATAATCAAAAAAGGTAGGTGTGCCATATTTAACACTCTTTTTCTTTTCACCTTGGATTCTCATAACTGAAATTTAATATTAAATCTCTCTTTCTTACAAGTCATAGGCATCCTAACACTAAACACTTCTCTGAGAAACAGAGAGATGCAGGAGGAGCTAGCTTTATTTCCATCCCAAAAAGCATATCTTTTAATTGGGCAATGAAATTCCTGTTTAATGCATGTTAATTGTATTTTCACAATTCTAGGTATTTTCCAGCTAGCCATCACCAGGGTGGATGCACCCCTTAGGAATCAGAAACTAATAGACAGAGTCTGCTGAAAGAAAGCCTTCAGCAATGGTATGCTGGATTCAGTCTTAGCATGATCAACTTGGGAAAACCAACCTGCAAGATCAGAAAACACCTCCTTCTTCTCTCACCTTTTTCCATCTTCACTCAAAAATCATTAACCCATTTCCTACACTGCTAAAAAAGCAAAGGGTAAAGAAAACAGGTCTAGTAGTTCTTTCATATTGATCAAACTCTACCCAACACATTCTTTCATCCCTCCTCCTCCTTATTAGTTATAGTCACTCTCCCTGTTTGCTCTCTGCTCCTCTCATGGATACAGAGACCCTCTAGTCATACCATTCTTTCATCTCATTTTGCTTACTTGCAAGGAAGAATAATTTGCAGCTTCTTGTTGAGGACCTGTTTTAACTTATACTCAAGCTCTTCTAGATGTTACAAGTGTCCCTGAGAAAGCCATCAGCGCAGTAAAAAATTCATTGGGCTTATAAAATCATGTGCATGTAAGCCTGTGTTTTCTACAGCTCTTTTGGCAGAACATATTTGCACTCCATGGGAAGGCTGGGCCTGACTCTGTGCATCTGAATGGCAATATTTGCATAATCAAAAAAATTGTTCTATGAGGAATGAGAGGTGAGAAATGGGCACTGACTTGTCTTTGTGCAGAAAGACTAGACATACCACCACCTTCCCTGATTCATAGGAGGATGCCTGCACTGTTTACTAGGGCAGCATTTCAGGCCAAATTCAGCCCCGCTGTGAATGGGCACAACTCCACTGGCTTTGTACAAAGGCTGCCTTCCTAAGAGCAGAACAGGGAAAGCTCTTTGAACAGTGCCAATAATTGCTTCTCTCTTTTTTTTTTTATTCATTTTTAAAAGACAGTGGAAGATCAGAGGCAGCAGCTACAATCCACAGTCTACAAATAGCATTAGTAAGAACACAAATGAAAGGCTTTGTGCCACAGTTATATAGCACATCTCACGCAAATAGCTAGGCAGTGAGTGGTTGTTGATTAGCTATGAAAGAGTGTAAAGAGCACAGGCGAAAGCTCTTCTACATAAGTCTCCTGTGCTGGGGAAGTAGATGTCATTCCTGATGAGGGGCCACTGGAGGGATGGGATGCAACTATAAACAGCGTTTCGAAAGAAACAGCAGAGGTTTTAAGGAAAAATCTTTCCATTGCTAATTTTGGAAGGGCTTTGGACTGTGTTTTATTAAGGACCTGTGTGAGAAAGGCATGCTCTAGTTTAGTGAGAAGAAAGATAGGGAAACTACTAGTGGGAAGTAGGTGGAAATTCTCACCACGTGTCATCCATATTCTGCTACTTTAACCCAACATATAAATTGTGTAATGCATGTAAAGCAAACCCAAACACACTGCTAGTGTAGACCACCAATCTATTGAGGGCAGCTGCACTGAACTTTTCAAAAATCATTTCATATTTGACCTTAAAATAGTCAATCATTCTCCTTTTGCACAAAAGGCCAGTAAACCTAAAATGTTTCCACTTAAACAAGGTTGCAAATGTAATTGTTTTCAGAAATAAACAAACACTTCACAAAGTTCTTTCAGGTATATCTCTGGATCCTAAAAAAATTTGCATTATCACAAAAAATTAAACATGGTTTTATACTTTTTTTACATCATCCAGTGCATTATTCTGTGTAGACCTTATTCATTAAAACCAGGTTTACAATGAACTTTATATGAGATTGTGCTTTTATCAAGTATCATAACCCCTAAAGGTGTAATTAAATCAGTAAATATAAATAACAACAGCTTTCATCTTTATCTGTTAATTATTTTTTTTTTTTAATCTTTATATGTTCTGCATGCAGCTATTCCTCAATCTCTCCCAGACAAGTGGACCTATAATCTGGAATCTCTCATGATCTTTGATATTCTAGTTTGCTGGAGTTCAGAACTCTGGGGGAAATTTTGCTACAGCCCTTGTTAGCAGGTGATTTACTGCCCTGCACTTTTCTCTAAGACTTTGCTAAAACATACAAGGTAAAGCATTGTTTATCACAAACAGTGATGCATAATAGCAGGAGCTGACCAAGTTGTAATTATGTCACCAAAAAAATCTCTCAAATTTATCAGACCATTAGTGAGGGGACACATTTGTCTGCTGTGTGTATTCATCTGCCACTGAAGTCATATTTATAGGATTGCTTTTTAAAGGGAACATAAAGAATGTCCGGGAAACCTGCACTCAGATGAAAAACTGCATGATTGCTTTCATTGTTGCCAGCTTCTGAACAGTGGACATCACAGATTTTCATTCAAAAGCAGCCAAGGACTCTTTACAACTTTGCTCACAGCTAAGTCAGGGTTTAAAGGAAGATTTGAGGGTGGGATAAGTCATGGCAAAGTCTTCCTTTTGGGAATGAATGACCCAGTGTCTTAGATAGTATAGCTCTGCAATCACACTTTTTATGTGTGAACCTGATCACTTAGAAAAACTTCTTTGTTCTGGCCTCTCCCAAATGATTATTTCTTTGTGGACTTGAAAAACAATAAATGCATGTTTATATTGCATATAAGGTCTATTCCAAGTTAATGGGGAAAAATAAACTATTAGCTGGAATACATTAAGCAGTACCTGATACTCGAGAAAGAAAAAGATCCATCACATGCTGTTTCTGCAGGAAAAAAGATTAACACCATCTTAAAAAATTCTACAAATTCTTCCAATTTAGTTATGCTGAGCCACGTAGAACACAGAGCCATCAGAACTAAATTTCTTCTGTCCTGGAACATTTTTTAAATTAATTATATATAATGCAATACATTGGAGATATAATTATACATTTTGATGCCAGACCATGCAAAACCTCTCTCTTCCTTGCTCTTTTTGTCTGCTGCTACTTCCTGACTTTTTCACCATGTGCTCACAAAACTTTTTCTTGAAGGTCTCAACATTCTACAGTAACTGGGCACACTGACTCTGCCCTATGCCTCCTGTTTGCCTTGAAACACCTCATGCTGCCTTGCCCTTGGCATAGCTCAGCTCTACTTGCTCAGCTCTACAGTTCAGTAAGGTATCCTGTGTTCACATAACACTTGCATTTTTTATCTCCTTACCACTGCAGATAGTTGTATTATAAATACACAAATACCAATAAAGTTGGGATTTTTTTTCATCAGGGCAGAAGATTGGTTAGTTTGTGCTTCTTTTGTTATATATTATACCATGCTGAGCTATATGGTCCTGTGGGGAAATTAAATTACGTATATAGCATTGGTAGGTCTGCTAAACTTCAAAATGCTTTGGATGTACTCTCATTCTCTCTCCCTCTGGATGTTATTATTTTGCTTTTAACAAGGGCCTGTGCATGTTGCCTTTACATCTCAAATTCTGTCCAGCTGAAGGTGCTGGAATGTCAGACACTCGCTTCCAGCAGGACTTTCTATTTCTCACTATTTTTAGGCTGCAGAAAAATATAACAACAACTTTTTATAACAGTGATCTTGTAGATAATCAGAAAATATATTACAAAATATTCTTGCTCTAGGAAAGAAATAAATAAACAGTGACAAAAGTGACCTTGAAGTCCTATGAGGAACTGAGCATACTATAAGTAAGAAAAATATGTATTAAGGAATTTGACTGGATTAGGATATGCTACACTTAACAGTTTGAGTGAACCCATGCATCAATCTCTTCGGTGTTGTTTGAAAGTGCTGTGAGTGATAATAGCAATATTTTATTTTCTTCTTTAATATAAATGATGTAGGACTTTTGTGAACACTTAAGAAAAGTTCTATATCAAGCCCTTAGTAGCTCAGAGTTGGAAGCAACAGCTCTAAATTCCAGGAGACAAGCATGTGTAGGAAATACATGAAAGCAATAAGAAAAAAGACTATATATTCTTGAAGACCTCCAAATTTAGATGAGTAAACAAAAGTTTCATAGGACATGCCATGAGGTCTCATTGTTATAAAGATTTGCTGATTGTGTGGGTGAGACCAATTTACTTTATCTGGCAGACAAAGCTGATGTTGAGTTTTGACCTTCTGACTCTCTACAGCCAGTCAGGTATTAATTGCATTGTTTTCTGTTTCATTAAGCAGTAACTCTTGTGCATTTTTTTTCCTCCTCTTTGTGAAGATTTTTTCCCTCCTCCTTGTGAAACTTCAAGAAATAACAGAAGTGCTAATGTCTCATATTTGGAATCTGACCAGAGTGTTCAGAGTAGGGTTTATAACTAAGTCATGTTACTCTAACTAAATTTAACAGTGCAATTTTGTCAAGGCTATCATGCTTGTGAAAGAATGAAAATTTTTCTGGATGTATCAAATCCACCTCAACTTGAGACAGAACAAGGAAAAGCTTCAGAAAGATTTACAGAATCACAGCATCACAGAATATTCTGAATTGGAAGGGACCCACAAAATCATTGAGTCTAAATCTTAGCCCTGAATAGGACATCCCCAAGAGTCACATCATGTGTCTGGAAGCATTGTTCAAATATTTCTTGAGCTCTGTCAGGCTTGGTGTTGCAACCCCTTCCCTGAGGACCCTGTGCCAGTGCCTGACCACCCTCTGGTGAAGAACCTTTTTCTGATATCCAACATAAACCTCCCCTGACACTGTTTCAGGCCATTCCCTTGGGTCCTGTCACTGGTCATCAGAGGAGAGATCAGTGCCTGCCCCTGCACTGCCCCTCATGAGGAAGTTATAACTGCAATGAGGTCTCCCCTCAGTCTTCTCCAGGCTGAACAGACCAAGTGACCTCGACCACTCCTCCTATGGCTTTAGAGAGAAAAAAGCCTCTGTTTGAGCCTCTGACCTCAAAGGCTCTCTTATTTTTCATATTTAGAGACCTGAGGAAAGATGTTCTCCAGGCTGTCAAAAAACTTATTAATGATTTTAAGGTAAGTGATAGTGTTGTAAATTGCAGCAAAAATTTCTGGAAATTAAATCCCCATTTCAAGTGAACCAATACGAAGCAGCTCAAAACTGCTACTTTTGAAAACATAGTTCAATGACCTCACATGAGAATTCAAAGGAACTTCCAGGCTCTGACATCCAGAAAATCCCAGACATCACACTCTCCAACTGTAAACCGCAGTTACATTAACAATTTGGCTGTAGTTGCACAGCGAATGCCCACAGGAATTTCATAAATACACTGTCCATCTTCAGTTGGACACAGCGATTCACTCAGTTCTTGGCCAGATTGTTGGAAGCAGAGGCCCCTGTCATCAGTTCTGGACAGTTTATATGGAATTACAGCTCCTCCTTGGACCATTTCTCCCATTTGAAAAATTGCCATAGTGAGTTCTCCAGCCTGCCAAGTTGGCAGAGTCCATCCTCGAAGCTGGAGAAGAGCCAGAAATCTCTGTGCAATTGTGAACCTCCAGTCTCAGTCAGTCATAGCTTCTATCAGCACTCTTGCTTATGTTCATGGAGGAACTTCGTGATCCTAATTTGGGCTCAGCCAAAATCCATCTTCATTTTAGGAAAATGCTGAGCGGGATCCTATTAAAATATTTGGATAGACTTATACAGTAGACCAAGTCTCTTGATAGATTTCCTGGAGAGTAAAAGAGACTTACTAATAAAATGTGCTGCGGATTTCTTTCTGGTATCTTTTCAGCATGAAGGGACATAGTCTAAATAGCAATAAAGGACTGAGAAATTGCCTGCCACTGTGGCTCTCATCTGTTTATTTATAATAAAGTCAATCAGCAATTTTGCTAATTTCAGCAGCTAAAAACTTTTCTGAAACTTCTGCATGCCAGCTTTTTCTAATTGTTTGGATACTACAGGGGCATGAAGAGCTATTGGAATGCTAAGTGATATACAGCTACATGCAAAAGCTCATAATGACATTTTTACTTATCCTGAAATGCATAGGTAATTGAAAAGGTAAGGCTTGTAGAAGATTAAGAAAATGGGTGGAATGGTGGAAATTACTAATAAAAATAGGGATCTTGTTGAGAAACTGTGAAGATGGAATGGCAGGTTTTCCTCTTTCTGATTTAAAAAATGTAGGGAAAAGAATTTTCTGTGGGAGTTATTTTCTCCCTTAATTCTGCCCATCTGCTTTCTCACAGGAGGTGAGGTGTGGGCCAGTGGATAGATACTCCGGGAGTAAACTGGTACACTCTTATTCAAAATAATTGAGTCTTCACTCAATTCAGTAGCCAAAGTTCTATACATTTCAGTGAAATCAGGGCTGCATTACAGAGTTAGGAACAGCAGCAATTGCAAATCAGTCAGCAGTCAGAATGCTGCAGCCTGCAAGTTATTTAACAAAACCGGACAAACAAAGAGATGAAGATTACTAGCGTTAGGTTATGTGATTAGAGGCTCATTTCAACAAAGACAGAGGGTCCTACGAGATACAGGGGCCCCAGGAATCCCAAGCACCCTGGCCAAAAGAAGAAACATAATTCCCTGCTCTGATCCATCACAGGGCTGATCAGAAACACAGGCAGGGCGAGACCCACCATGGTGAGCTAATGGACACTGTCTCCCCAGGTGTTAACCCCACGCAGCTGCTTACTCACTCCCCCACCAATAGGATCAAGGAGAGGATCAGAAGGGTAAAAGCTGGAAAACTTGTGGGTTGAGATAAAGACAGTTTAATTGGGAAAGCCAAAGCTATGCACAGAAGCAAAGCAAAACAAGAAATTCTCTGCTTTCCATGGCAGGCAGGTGTTCAGCCATCTCCAAGACAGCAGGGCTCCATCACATGTTAAGGTTCCTTGGGAATGCAAATGCCATCACTCCAAATATCCTCCCCTTCCTCCTTCTTTCCTCCACTTTATATACTATGATGTCATATGGAATATCCCATTGGTCAGTTTGGATCAGCTATCCTGGATGTGGCTCCTCCCAATCTCCCATGTACCCCCAAATTCCTTGCCATCATGGCAGTACAAAAAGCAGAAGAGGCCTTGGCCCTGTGTCAGCGTTGCTTGGCAATAACCAAAAACATCTCTATATTGTCAGTCCTGTGTTCAGCACAAACCCTAAACCCCATACCAGTCACTGTAAGAAAATTAATTCTACCTTAGCCAAAACAGGCACAGCACAGCACCTCATGGACTGGGAAGGGACTGTCACTGAGCACAGGGCTCCTTGTGGGGCGAGAGGGGAGAGCATCTGGGGATTGTACCTGACTTATAATAGGAAGTTTAGGTCAGGAACCAAAGGTAGGGAAAGGAAAGAATAAGGGAATGGGAAAGGTAGGGAAATAGAGGTAAAAAAGGGTTAGAAGAGGTTGTCTTCCTGTAAACTGGGGCTGGTTCAGTAAGTATGTCTGGTAATGCCCTGTGCCTGATCAGCACAGTTTCTCCTGTTTTCTCATTAAAATCCACTTCTGACTATTTTCCTGGGTGAAGGGACTCTGTTCTGTGTGTGTGTGAGGGTGTATGGGTGTCTGAGCATCAGTAATGGGCATAAAACCACAAGTCAGAGAGAGTTGTGTGCCAGCAGCTGGAGAAAACAAGGAGGGTTGTGTTTGGGACTGTGTGTATGTGTGAGCAGAGTGGATGTGTCAGTGAGAAATCACTAGCAAACATAATATGGCCTTGATGATGAGTAGTACAAGAGGATTTGGAGCCAAGTACTGGAGTGCCCACAAATCTGAGACAGAGACTGGGGAAATCAGTGTTTTCATGATCCAGAAGGTCCAGAGCTGAAGGGACTTTGGAATCTGGCATTGGCTACAGGTAAGACTACAGTCTGGACACTGCTTTTGCATGCCTGCTCATGAGGTAACTAAAGGAGACCAAAATATCAATGGGCAGCTACTGTCAATCTGGATGTCTGTAAGTTTGCTACTGTGGGGTCCCTGAGAGTATGTGTCTGTGTGCTCACATAATTCTGAGTTCCAGCAGCTGCTTTTGGGTTCACATGCTTGAGTACCACCAAGTACTCAAGGGGTAAGGCCAGCTCGTGGATAAAGTATGAGTCTAAGGCTAACTATTGGAGTGATCCACACCGTATAAATGTGTACACTTTCCACTAAGAGCCTATTGTTCTGATCAGCCAGAGAGGGGAACCAGGATAAGACAATCAGTGCTGTTTGTTTATGTGTGAGCACCATGCCGTGTCTGTGCTGCTCTCTGTGCCTGGCTATGTGTACATGCGCACTGAATTATGGTGTGGGGCTGCCCATTGGGAATACCTGCTCAGCTTCTCTGCTGGATGGACCTGGATGTATGGAGCTGTGGCAGCCTAACCTGGTCTGCACTTTCAACAAGTCCTAACTAATATTTTTATGTTTAAGCAGGCATTACTGTTTACCTTTGAACATGTGATAAGAGAAAAAAAACCCCAGTGAATAGCAACAAAATTAAGAGAAACATTTTTTAAAGCTCCTTAAAAATTACTTCATATTCCTAAAAAACTTGTCATATGCTACAACTCTTAAACATAGTCAGGAGTACACTATCTACCTCTTAAAGAAAGAGAGGAAGTGCTTTGCTTGCTGCTGAAAGTGGCCTGCAGAGCAAAACCCAGCTACAGCTTATTTACCCACTGATTTATTCATGAATGTCCTGTCCTTTCATCCACATGACTTTTGGCATTCCAATACACCCATGGTGCTGCCAAACACGGAGGATGTTTTTCCAGGGCTAATGTCTGAAGTTATAGCACAGGGTGTGCTGGCTAAAGACTGCCAAACTGGCACACTGGTTACTGATTAAAACTGTTACAAATACAAATGAATATTGCTGTTATCTTGGCTCGTACCTCTTCACCCTCAAAAAGAAGGTAGAAAACAACATAAAACTCTCATTTTTTCCAAAGCCTTCTGCTGAAGGTAAAAAATGGGAGCTGGTTCTTATTAACTGTTTTCTGCCCATAACAAATTCTTCATGCTGTAACAAACTGTTCAGAGAAATACGTTTTTAACACAGTTATTAGAAAACTCTCTTGACAACTCCTGCTGAAGTGAAACATCAGTGAACAGAAAGGCTGGATTTTTCTTCACAGAATAAACACCTAAATCTGGTGTCTACCTGTGGGTCACATGAGCTAGAGTATCTGCTTTGTTATAGGTAATAGAGAGTTTTTCCAAGCTGAGTTACACCTCATCCACCTTTACATCCATCCAGCTATCTACACTATGTGCCGTTGCCTGTACTTCTAAGTGGAGCTATATACATGCATCACTCTATTTTTAGTCCTGTTTATTTTTTACCTGATAGCACACATGACCTAAAAATAAAAGAAACCTTGTTTGCTTGGTACCAGCTTCTCTCACATATATTTGTCATTCAGACCATTCAAATGCTCACTTATTTTTCTCTTTCTATAACTCCTAACCAAAGACACAAGCCACTGTTATTTTTCTCTGCACCTAATTGCTTTGAATTTTTTTTTTTTCTTTTTTTCTTTCATTGTTTTTTCCCTGCCCTGGCTTTACATTGATGCCATTCAAGTTCTTAAACAAAAGTAAAATCAGAAATTAAGCACAATAACAGTCAGGCCTGAGACTGTAATACTCACCATCACATTCTCTTAGATGGCTTCAGGGACAGCAAAACTGATTTTGCCTTAGAGTTATGGGATTTATAAGAACATGTTTTTGATTTGCATGCTATAATCTTCTACTATTTTCTTAATCAGGCACAGAACATATTTTTTCATCAAGGAGTCTGCAAATTTTCATAATGATTTCCTATTTTGTAGAAACAAAAAAAATGAAAATCTTTCCATATCTTTCAGTCTTATTCTTCTGCTCTGTCCTCACATTCAGACAGAAGTTTTGAAATTTGTCCGCTTCCCAATTTCTGCTGTTTATGCCAAGGCTCATAATTCCATACCATGCATCTTACTGCATATAATTCTATGACTATGATCTCCACATTCAAGTAAGTCTGTAGGTTTATTTTTCATATTTTCATGTTTCATAATTTTATACAGATATCATCTTCACCTGTCAGATGCTGTGCCAATAAGTAATCTATTTGTGCTCTTTGGTAGAGCTAAAGCCAAATAAATAACTGATTTACCAGGTAAACATTACATTATGCTTTCATTCTTACAGAAAACCATTTAATGGTTAATTTTCAAAGCAGGACTATTTCTGTGTTTGCTTGTCATTTATTATAGTCTTCCAGGCTGAGATGTCCTTGTTTGGGCCAGAAGTCACACAAGTCTCCAGCACAGTCAAGAATAGAACAATTATCCTTGACTCCTTTAGCTGTGCTTTAAAAGTATTCTGATATTTGTGACAACTGACTTTCAGGTTCTATCCATACATTTTACTGGATGCTTTTATCATTTCTCAGCTTGCTTGCTGACTTGCTGTTGTTGTTGTTTTAAAACCGCTTTACACCAGCTGACTTCGAGTACTTGTCAGGGTCATGATCTACCTATGTCATATTTTATTTTATAACTGAGAGACTCTTTTTTTTTTCCTCTTCTGGGGCAGATATTGGTTATGGAATAATTCAGTTCATGACAATATTACCTTCATCATTTCTTTGACATTTCCATCTGCATTTGGGAGGCATCCAAGTGTTCATGCCAGTTGTGTTCATTGCACAAGAATTTTGGCATCAAAACCACTGATGACACTTTCTTTTTTAAGGAAAAAAAAGCTAAAAAACAAAACCTAGCCAGTTTGTCAGTAGGCTTCCTTCTTCTTATTTTCAGTTCTGGCTGTCAACCCATAATATCATCAAAGTAGCTAGGTCTGTTCAGGATCGAGAACAGAGAGAAATAAGTCACGAAATTTCAGAGGAATAAAAAATCATAGTGCAAAGCTGCCCAGTCCAAAAGACTGGGCTGGAAGTTTAGAGGAGAGGGAGCTAATTATATTCCCAAGAAGAAGAAAGGAACTATGGGTCACAGTCTGGGAGATGGGGCACTTCCTTTCCCTTGCCGTTGTAATCTGAAGTCTGCGGGGACAGCACAAGAGCAGAGTTGTATTCCAAGTAACTGCATTTTTTAAATATTTGTAAATGCCCTTTGCTGAGGTTTCTGACTCTAGGCACTTCTGCTTGGCTGCCAACAGAGATAGCTGACTACAAGGATTGTACAATATTTAAAGCTCTATTGCCAAATTCTCTTTTACCGCTTTCTCTCTTCCTTCTGAAATGAAGTGTACAAAAATTACAGCTGTGTTGCCAAACTGTGCCGCTTCACCATACGTAAATCTGAGACATAATATATATTTTCCACTCAAATAACATACTACAGCATTTATAAGAGTATCTGGAACAATATCACCATTTCCTTCTGCGGATGCCTTGACAGTCTTTCCTGCTCAGTAGTGGCTCAGCACCTTCATTCTTAAGAGGGACATTTCCTTCATGGTGCTTTGTGGTGTCGCTGGTGCTCTTTTGCTTTGTCCTATGTTATGTCACTGCCACAGGAGCAAGCTGTTTTGGAATAGAGAACGCATCATGCAGAAACTCAGTCATGGTAAAATTTTATTTGCAAGCTCTTATCATGCAGTAAATGTCAGTTAATCAAAGTAAAGGTAGATTTTCATGAAAAATCACCAGATTCATGCATTATGATGGAGGTAATAAAAATTTTAGGCTTCTGAAATTCCTGAGAGGCTGTTCATCTAAAAAAATGTAGAATATATCAACCCGTATGTGAGTCAGGCTGTTCTATTGGTCTGCCACTGATGGAGACTTTGAACCAACACAGTTAATCTGATTTTGCAATTGATTTATGTATTTGGTCAGCTTTATGTTGTCCTGCAAGTGTTTATTTCTTTCTTTTCAACAGAACAACATCTGTGGAAATTACTTCTTATATGGCCTTTCACACTCTAGAAGACTGGGTTTAGGTGGCTTAATGCTCTTCTGATTGGCCTGAATCTTTCTTTGTAAAGAAATGTAAGGCTCTCTTTCTTAAAATTAGCAAACTTTTCTGCATAGGACATGTATTTCTTTGTTCTCAGTACCTCAGTATTATCCAGAATTTACCAAGAATCTCCATATTACATTTCTTAGAACAGCTGAATTTTTCCAAGTTTTAATTCTGAAGTAATTTTTCCTATTTGTTCTGAAGTTCTAAATCAGATTCCATTTTAAAGCTCATCCCTTTCACTTGTAAAAACATGCAAATAACACTTCTCAATTGTTTTCTGAATTGAACAGTTTTAAAGATGTTACAGCATACTCCTTGGGCATTTCTATAAAATCATGAATCTGAAATTCTCTTGAATCATCTTTCTAATGTGAATGTTGTTTAAAAAGAAAAAAAAAACAAGGGAAAAAAGGGACATCTGCATGTGCCGAATTTCTTGAAGAATAAACAATCATTTGCCTTTTAGGACAGCAAAAGCTGAGCTTTTAGATGCCTTTTGCATTTTTCTACCTGCAAACTCATTTGCTTCCTGCAGACTGTTGCATCATGTTCTTATTGCAGCTCTTGAATGGCTCTGAGAACTCTTTTGAAAAAACATTTGTATTGTATGTTTTGAGATTGAAATTGACCTCAAGGTTGAAATTGACCTCAAATGATGTTTATTTCTGGATCCTCTCGCTTTGCCTACATGCTCGCCAATCCTGTTCTTAATCATTTACTTTCCCTCCAAAATGACAAAGGATTGCTAATTTTCTTAGGTTTTTCATTTACTTTCCTGTGTTCCATTTTCACTTCAGAACCATCAGCAGAATACAGGATAGAATGACCAGTGGCTTGAGAATACACAATTTCATATAAATATCAACTATCACATCAAGAAGATTGCCTGCTGGAGTAAAAAGGCTTGTTTTGACAGGCAACAAGTTACATTTTTTTAACAGTTTCAATTTCCATTACACTAAAAACTTTTTGAAGCTTTTCCCATCGACACTAGTTATTAGATATTGTGCCAGCCTTTTGGCACAGGCAATCCACTACTCAACTGAGCTATCAAGCAAGACTTCATTCTTCAAAAGACAGAGAATTTTAATTTTTGCCCCAAAACTGTATGGTATGTTAAATTCCCAGGGCTTCATCCTGCCATTTACATTCAAATGTACTTTTGGTTTGAGACCTGTACCGACCCAGGAGAACATGAGTAACACTATTCATTGTAGAATCCAAGTATCCACTTTTATTAAGCATATTAAATACACTGACTATATTTAGTTGGCACTTCATTAGACAGCAGATTTTTTAATGTATGGCAGTCAATTAAAAAGTCTGAAGTTAAGTTATTGATGTCCCAGTTACTTCTTGTAGTATTGTTAGTTGCTGATGTCAGGCTAAAGACCTTATCCTTTGACATTTGGATTAATTTAAATAAAACATCCTGCTGCAAAAATGACCAAACATCATTCAAATAAACTCCATCTGACCAGATCTCTAAGGCCTTGGAAACAATAGACATCAACTATATTGATATATTGGGGCTTTCAGTTTTGTTTGCATGTGTATGCATTTTTTGTTTGTGCTTGTATTTCATTCCCCTGCACCTTTGGTTCAGTGGTGCCTCCAGTGCAAGCTGATTCCCAAGGACTCCAGTGCAGCTGGAGGGAAAATTATCTTTGGGAGGTATTACTAATGGATTAGGTAAAAGGGGAAGGCAAGCACATGCCCATACTAACAAGTCATCATCAAAGAAAAGCATCATTGTTCTTCTGTTTAACACAGGAGGACAGCAATTCAATCTAGTGTTTATGCAAGGCAAAGAGTAGGGGATATACATATCTGGGAATATGGGCAGGAGCTGCAATAGAGAAGAGTGCAATGGAAGCAGAGGACATCTGTGGAATGGGAGGTGATATCAAAGACAGACAACTCACTGAGTGTTTCTGGTGTCATTTCACCATTTTTTGTTCCTGAGTAACTCACATTTTATTCAGGTATTTGGTTGAGAGTGTTATGTGTAAGACAGTATGCTTTCAAGCTGCCTGTGAATTAGTGCAACACAGTAGAGAGGAACATATCTGAGGGAAACAAAATAAAGCGGAATGCATCTTGTAATCTATATGCTCAAGGCGAAGGGAGCCACAAAGGCAACATTGTGTCACTGCTACCTGTTTCAGTAGAAGGTGAGGCGTTAGAAACCAATAAATATGCTGACGGAAAATGAAGTGAGTATACAGGAAAAACCTATCTTCTAATGACAGAAGTGTGCTAGGAATTTTTAGAACCCATTAGATAGAGGTATCATCCCTATGTCTGAGAACAATAGCATTTACCAGTTTTTACCATTGTCATGAACACACATTTGATAGCATTTAGAGGCTGCAGAACACAGAATAGTATTTGTCTAATGTAAAAGGTGTTTCTAATCTCCATTTGATGCAACTATATACACCCAGAGAAGCCATAGACACTAGAGAAGCATAGACTGGCAAAAAAAAAAAAAAAAAATTAAAAAAAAAGGAGATTTGTACATACAAGAAAAGCTCAGAGATCTTTAGCCAACAACCCTTTTTTTCCAAGGAAGAAATAAAAATCCATGTCAATTTGAGCAAAACATGGCCTGCTGATATGTTGAGAATACAAAGGTTTGGTCTTATTGCTCTTGTGCATATCAACATTAAAAGCAGTTCAGCCCTATCTGAAATTGTTGAACTTCATTATGCACTCCAGACAGATGCATTTACACACAGCTGAAAGTTCTAGATGTCTGCAACTTGTATAGATTTATCTCACAGTCTAGTGATAAATATGCTTACCTGAAACTGATTTTAACCACAATGCTGAAGTCAAAAAATATTTTCACAGTCCTGAGCTCATGAAGTAGTCCGAAAGATGAAGAGAAATGTTGTTAAATATTATTTTAATACTAAAGCAATTCATATTCCCCAGAAAGTAAACTTAAACATATACAAGAGCCTGACTAGAAGTCATGAAATATGGCGCAGAAAATGGAACTAGAAACTCTCTCTCTCATCTACTGGTCACTGTAATAACAAGTTCTATATAGAGTGGGTCCTGAGTGAAGGAACAGAAACATTTACCATTTCAATTGGTTTTATACACAGAGGTCATTGTGTTAGGAGTTGTACAAAACACAAAACAGGTGGTCTCTGTCTATTCAACTCCATTTTATACGTGTGTGTGTGTAGATATAAGTTTACTTATACATATGTGTGTCTGTAGTCATATGGGAATGATAACATGGTACCGCTGAACAAGAGGGGACCACAACACACTGATACACATATGGCAAAAGAGAAAAGCATTTTAAGATGTGTCACACCACCTCTCTGGCTGTTGATGGTTTTCTTGATGGTCACATAAAGATTGTAATTATGGTGATCTCATAGAGAGTCTAGTGTAGCAATCCACATCTGAAAGAAGATTGTATGTTTCTTGCCCAGTAGGAAAATAACCTCATCCCTGGTTCAAAAAGAAGAGGTGACTTGTCCACATGGATCATACAAAAATATGGCTGATATTAGCATAAGGCCTTGTCTACTGCATTTCTTCAAACGTCTTTGCACCAATCCTGTTTAAAAAAATGCAAAGACACTTATCTATTGCTTTGTATCTGCTGTCAAGCATCACTCTGCTCACAGAGATTTGAAAATGGATGCATAAGAGAAGCTGTGTCATAATTTGACTCTGTCACATAATAGGGCAATAGTGGTATGTGCTATCAAGGATGGGGAATTTTTCTGTGTGCTGTGTTGCACAGTGCATTAATTCAATTAATTGAATTTTCAGGGTTCTCTTGTGCTAACAGAGAAATGTGAAAACACACTGCCTAATGAAGAGAAAGACTGCATGCATTTTAACAATTCAAGCTATTACAACTGATATCAAATTTACTTCAAATTTTAAAGTTGAAACACTTTAAGCAATTGAAAATATTTAAGGCATTTTCAAAATAAAAACAGCTTCAGTAATTTGAGCAAAGTTAATAGGAGTTGCTGGGTTTCAATGTTTTTGTTGTACCACAGCAAACAATTCAAGGTAAATGAATGACCTAGATAACTAAATCAGTGCTACTCATCATTAAAAAGGAAAGAACAAAGGACTGCAAGCTAAAAGGGAAAGTGAGGGTGAAACAAAGGAAAGAAAGAGAATATTACTTTTTAAGATAAAAAAATAAATGCCAATAAAATATGGTATTGTGTGGATTAGATGCATTCTATTTTTTCGCAGTGTTTTATCTTTTTTATCTGGTTTATCAGTGCATGAGTCACTTTCCTCAAACCTTTGTTTTCAAATGTCCTTAACTTTATCTTGCTTTTGTCTTGAAATTGGACTGCTACTATTTCACATGACAAAGTTTCCGTTTATGTGATAGTCTATTACTTGGCTGTGGGCAATTTTTGTCCTTCTAATTTAAAAATATTATTTTTGTTCTACCCTTGCCATCCTGAGGCATTTGGTCTAGCTGTGTGGTTAAAGTTGTCATTCACCCCTGAATCAAAAGATCAGTGAGAAGACAAAGTACTTCCTGAACTGACTTTATGGGCCAAACAGAAAAGATGACAGTAAGGAAAGCATCAGTCAAAGATAACATTTGTGTCTATGGCTGTCATATGAAAATATCTTTATATAACTAGAAAAAAAAAATAGGTCCTTTGCTAGAGTTGGCTGAATAATTCATTGTGAATAAATTATCCAGCAGATGTACTCCCCACACACTGCTTTTTGTTTGTTTGTGAATGGTTTGTGAACAGACCTTTTCTTCTGCTAATGTATTCCTTATTTGGAAATGTTCACCAGAGCCTTTGTGCAAATCAAAGATGTTTCCCAAAAGGTATTTTGTAGTAGTGTTATCCTCCTGGATCAGTCACATGGTTCATTTGTGTCAGTGTTGTATCAGTGCTGTCCATAAGAATGTTAGAGCATAAGGAAATAACATGAACTTCTCACTGAGATTCTTCTCTCAGTAAACCAGTGATTTTCAAACTTTCATGAGGGAGATTGCATCAAGGTTTCTTAGCATAAGTGTTTGTATATTCATTTGCCATAGATGTGCCAAGTTACTTTTTGGCTCACTGTGGCTAGGATTTTTCCTGTTTAATTCCACCACCAGTAATCAGACATGCTTTTCCTGTTACATTTGCTGCTTGGTCCATTTTTCTGTTGGGGACAGTCATATATGTTCATAGTTTTCATGATGGTCACTGTCATGTAATCATAGAAAAGCAGTTACTTACTTTTGAGGCCACTCATCATCCTCTATTTTCTCTTTCTGAAATTTTTCGTATACCTCATCCATCACCCTTTCAGTTTTCCCTTAATTTAAATAGCATGAATCTTTCATTTGTGTTTTTCAGTGGTCCTCTTTGTAGATTTCTGATTTTTCTTTCTTTATTCCCTGTTCTCTCTCTGATGTGGTTCAGCAAGACGTTGACCGGAGCTGGACAGAATACTCCGGCTGAGTCTCTATGAAGCAGTGCAAAGCTGAAAGATTTGCTCATACTTTTTGCAAGCTATATTCCACTTACACATCTCAGTATGACTTTTGCCATCTTCAGAACAGCATGATATTTTTGGTCATGTTTAGACTGTAGTCTAGTTAATTCCTTGGATCTTTTTCCAAAAACTGCTATCTAGCCAGCTGTTTCCCATCCTATGTTTGTAAAACTGATTATTCTTACCTGTTTTTAATACAGCATGCTTGTCCCTGTTGGATTCAGACCAGTTTACCCAGACCTTTTCTCTAATTTACAATGACCGTGCCTTCTACTCCACTCTGGTGAGACCACACCTGGAGTACTTCACCCAGCTCTGGAACTCCCAACATAAGAAGGATGTGGATCTGTTGGAGTGAGTCCAGAGGAAGGCCACAAGGATGATCAGAAAGCAGAGCACCTCTCCTAGGAAGACAGGCTGAGGGAGCTGGAGGCTGTTCAGCCTGAGGCAGAGAAAAAGAGACCATATAGCACCTCCCAGTACCTAAAGGAAAGCTGGAGAGGAACTTTTTACAAAGGGCATGTAGCGACAGGACAAAGGAGAATAGCTTTAAACTGAAAAGGTTAAGTGTAGATTAGACATTAGGAATAAATTCTTCCCAGAACAGCTGTGGAAGCTGCATCCCTGCAAGTGCTCAAGGTTGGGTTGGGTGGGGCTCTGAACAACCCGGTGTAGGGGAACTGTCCCTGCCCATGGCAGGAGGACTGGAACTAAATTGTCTTTAAGCTCCTTTCCAACACAAACTGTTCTGTGATTCCATGAGTCTAGATTCTAGGTCTGACTCCTATCTATTTTAAACATTTTCACCTGTATTTCCCTTGCAGATTTAAGAACTTGTTGTGGCTTGTTTCATTGTTTTCGTTGAGGGCTTTTATTATTTTATTGTCTCTTTGTTCTGTCACATATTACATATTATACATATATATTACATATGAATGCTATCATTAGTAATGGATATTGAAAGTGTTCGTTATCTGGACTGACCCTTTATAGAAATCTTTAAATTCTCTGCTTATACTTCCTTTCTAAGCAAAAAAAGTCATAGCATATTTATTCTCCTCTTAAACCCATCCTCCAGTGAAAACATTGAAAGAAAAAATGGATTTAGTATATTTTCATATGGAAGCAATGATCTCTGTTCAACTTCTGTGATGCATTTTCAGCTCTACAGGATCACCTTTCCAAGGGGTACCTTGTAAAGGACACTAAATATATGCTTGTGTAATCCAGCTTCCTGTTTAATACTTAATCCTTTTTTCATAAAACGTCCCAATGTACACTAATATTTGTGTATCATACCATGCAGTAGTGATGTTTTTGGAGAACTATTGGAATGACTCTTGGTCAATAATAATGTATTTGGATCATTAACTTTAGCAGCTAAATCACTGGATGCTGTTTGCTGTGCTATCTGCTGTTGTCCTTGAATCTGGTTGATTTGTCCAGATCCAAGCTACAGAAAGAGAAGCCTGCACAGCTCAGATAGATTTCTCTGAGCTTAAACTGCAAAAAATTGTGCTTCTAGAGCTGAAATTCTCATGTAAAACCTCTCTCCAGGTATTCCTATCTCTTTCTCATATACTCATATACTCATATACTCATATACTCAGTCCCAAATTATTAGAATGAAATTACTGCTTTTAAAAAATGAAAATTATGAAAACTAGTATTGTGTAGCAACAACAATAATGGTCAAGTCAGTTTCCTGATATAAGAAAAGATCCTAACAATATTTATAAAAGCAGGAAACCACCTTCAAGTTCAGTAAATCACTTCAAGCAGGCAGGCAAAATGTGCATTTAGAATTAGATTTATTCATGTATTTATTTTACCTTACGACAAATGTTGTTTGGTTCTCCTCCTGAAGGTTTTAAGTTGAGCACTGACTGTCATATGTGGGAAACACAAATACATACTATTTGCATAATGTCCTATATGCAATCAGTGTACTTTTGAAATCTAATGCTAACTAGTAATGTAGTAAAATTAAAAAAGATTACAACAGTGGTGAAGGGGAAAGTCCACTGCTATCCAAGAGTTGATCATAAGCTACTGCATTCTGGACAAACTGGTACATATAACTGAACTCCTAAAATTATTGCAATGTTTGTGAGTATTTTGTTAATTTTGGCCTTTTTATTGAAGAATATTTATGGTAAGCAATTACCGCATACTAAAAAAAGAAATGTAAAAATTTGTTGAATCATGTGAAAAATATTAGCCCTCTAAATTAACTTTTCCAAACCAATGGAATACTTTCACATTTTTCACATTCTCTCGTTTTCTTTAGTAACTTTTTTAGTAAATTTTCTGTACTTTCAGAATAACTGAAAATATATTTGATTTGTTTATTCAAGCAAATAGTGGGCTTAAACTGCTCGTACAAATTTACAATGTCTTGCTAAAAGAAGCTCTTATACTTTTTTTATCTTTCCATTAGTGCCTTCTGCTTTCCCATGTCAAACTTTTATGAAGTGTGTCTGAGGAAATCAGTGACTTTGGTTACATTCAGGGTAAATTAATACCAAAATGTTAATTCTCTAGTTTACTTTCCATTTTTCAACATTCCTTCCTCTCAGTCTTTTCTCCCCTGGGAAATACCTTTAAATATCCCAAAAGGAATAAACAATATCCCAAAAGAATAAATAATGTGACTCTTTCAGTGTCTATTTTGGTAATATCATCATGTTATTTCTTCAACAGAGAAATAGATGTACTACCAGCCATAATACCATATCACCTTGCTGCTCTAGAATATGTCATCTCGTATTCCTGAATATCCTTTTGGCCATGACCAATACAATGATTGGCAGAATAAGATGAAAGGATCGTTTATCTTGATGTACTGCCTCTGCTGTCATCAGGCCCTTCACACTGGTATCTTTTTCTATATTTGTCAGCATAGATGTATCTCATCGAACTAATTCACTTTGAGCAGCTTCGATGAATATGTAAGAGAAAATTAGTATATTCCACATCGAATGGCAGTTTTTCAAATGGCCTGTGTGGTGCTCATCTGATTAAGCACAGTTGTTTTACAACTACATCCTAATTAATAATCTTAGCCTGTCTTTACAATTAGTGGACAGTAATTTTTGGGACCTTGTATAATCAGCTGTCTTGGGTTATGGAACCAAAAACACACATTCTATTTTCATCTGCTGAAATGTATTTAGTATGGGGGAATTTTTTTTTTTTCTTTATCTCTTGTTACTCAGCGGGGAGGGGGCAGATGCCTTTATGATAATGGTTCAGGTGTTAAAACTGGGTGGGGTATTGTTNGAGGGTTTATATTTATATTCTCCATTCCAAGGAAACTCCAGCTTTCCCTAACAGATACCTGTCTTCTAAACCAAGACATCAGCCTAAAATTGTGAATATAAATATCTCTACACAAATAACTTTTTGTTAAAAGTTCAGTAAGAACAGACTGTTTTTTAAGGAGAAAGATAAGATGAACATCATAACATGGCACTGACTGATATGTACTGAAAAGCAGTATGCTTTATGGGTACCTCAAGATGACATCTTTGTATGAAATTCACACATGGTGTTAAAACCAAGCTCATCTCTGAATAAATTGCATCAACACACCTGTATTGATTTACCAAAAAAAAACACAAAAAACCAAACCACAAACCAAAAATCAAACAAGAAAACAAAAAGAAAAAAAGTCTATTAAGACACTGCATCAGGGTTTAGCAATTTTTATTACCTTTTGGTAGCCTAGTTGAATTTTATGAAACAAATATAATGATTACACTCTGCTTTATCTATGCACACCTTATTTGTAATGATTTCTGAATCAAGTGACTATACTTCATTAAATTCAATGAGTTTGTTCATGTCTATTAATCCACGTGTCCCAAAACAATAAGTGATTTTAATTTAAATTTGACTATAAAATCAGATTCATAATTGTTTTTAAAAAAGTCTCAGTGTAGAAGACTACATAGAGGATTATTGATCATTAGTGAAGTCTTCAGTATTAAATTCATAGTATTAACTTTTTCAATGCTGGTCTTTATTTTCTTATGCAAGCTGTTGTGCACCAGTTTTCTAACTTATTGGCAATGACATTGTTTTAAATGCCCTCTGTTTCAGAACTGCATTGTAATAACATTTTAAAGCATTAATTTCAAGACCTATTGATTATCACTGTACCAGGTAACACAGCTGTGGTGAACAGTTGGGAAGAATTTCTTCTTAAATGCAACTCCCAAGAGGTCATAGTTTGCCTTTTAAGAATGGAAACAGTAATTTCGTTGCTTTTTTCAAAACAAAGAAATGAACAAATAAACAAATTAAAAGATGAGAGCTGTAGAGATCTTTGTATTTCAGTGACAGGTGACCATGAGTAATCTGTGTCTGTGTTGCTCACACTGTGATCTTCCATTTGTGTTGAATCTGGACCTGCCCCTGCCTCACTGAGCCCTGTGGGGTTAATTGTCAAATGAGCTGCTACTGAGAAGCCATCAAAAGCAAACTAATTATGAGACTGTTCTCCCATGTTGTACACTACTTACAATAGAAGAATTCAAAATAATTTTTAATGTGGATTTATACTGAAATAAAACAGCTCTATTAATTGCAAGTGGAAGAGAATGGAGTAAAAGGAGAACCTAAATGCTTATGGTTTTGAAAACATGACTGAATATACTATCACTATTATTGTAGAAGTGACAGAACCATTGGGTGCTACATCAGTAATAATTTACTTGTTGAAGTTTCAGTGTGAGGAACTAATAGATTTCATTTAGACTAAGAACTTCAGAATGATTTACTATTACCTTATCTGTCACTGTTACCAAACACTATGTTTTATCTATTGAAGAGCTACTTTGAAAATACTTCTCAGTATATTGTACATAAGAATCAAAATAATTTATAAAAATTTCAAAAGTTATTTTAGAATATAGGAATGCAGTATCTAAGAAATCTTGTTCAGGTAAATTAAAGAATTCCTTTGGACACTAAATCAAGGATATTCCAGTTTAAGTTTGTTGTTCATCACTTCCTTGCTTTTTAACATCAAACAGTCATGTCAAAACATTTCACTGTGATTTTAAGGAAGAATCAGATCAAAAAGATGCTGCCAGAACACAATTCCCTCCATCTCTTTAGCAAATGTATTTATGACAGGGTTTTCTGGGTTTCGGATCATCAAATTCCTTGATAAACACTGAGTATTCACTGATGTAAAGTGAAGCAAACACTGGATACTGATGTGATCTATCATTCACCAACATAGTATCTGTGCACTAAAACCATAGCTTTATATGTGCTATTTGTCTTTCTCCTCATGGTTAAAAGTGAAAAGGAACACAATTCCAAAGATAAAGGTTTCTAAGGTCAGTGATGCAGTGAAGAGTATAAAGTATTAAAAAAAAATTTCTTTCTGTCATGGAAGTGATAGAAAAAGGGTGAGGCTCTGAAGGCATCAGCTTCACTCTGGAGTAACCCACTCTGAATGAGAAGCAATTAGATATGAAAACTTTTCTTAAACTGTGTATTTGAAAAAAAGAAACAATCTGGCTATTCAAAAATTATATACAGACCTACAACTTTGAATATATTCATTGTAACAGATAAATTTTTATAATTAACAATTAAGAGAAGGAAATAATGTTATAATAGACAAAATTAATCTTGGTCTACCTTAAAATTTAAAAAGTTTGCTTCATAAAATTAAGGATTCTATAGGATGCTCCTTTAAACTACAAAGAATATATGCTGGCACACCATGTAATCCAAATCGTAACATGTTTGTTTACTATTTCTTTTAGTAGAAAATCCCCAAATGCAAACAAATTTCTGACACTATCCAGTTCAGGTAAATGCAAAATCTTTCTAGAGTGTCATCCTCCAAAATGCTCTGATATTTAATCCACTCTGCCAGTTTAGTCATTTTTATGGAAATGTGTCGTAACTGGTTTTCACAGCATCCCTAAACTATATTTTACTTTGAGTCTTAAATACCATTGAGTAAATATATTAAAAGGGGTGCCTTGTACTTCATAATAGAGCAATCAAAAATGGAATAAATGGTGTGTCCAGCTAGGCATATTATTTCTTTGTTTTCTAATCCTTTTGTTGTGCTTCATTTTGTAAGTCCTCCGTACAAATGAATAGAAAATGTTATCAATAAAGGCAAGCCATTAATCCACCCATGACAAAAATTAAGATATATTTGTCCTTTAAGGCTGACTGCCTCTGTTCTGTTCAACTATGGAGGTCAATAACCTGTAAGTGTTTAATGAATATTGCTATAATGTTACTTTCATTATTGAATTAGAGATGGCTTTGAAGAAGACATAATGGTTTGTTCTGTTTTGTTTTATATTTATTAAACTTTCAAAATCTATGAGTTGTATTTCTTCAGTTAGTATTTTGAAAGAGGATGAATATTTACATAAGATTTACATAAGAAAAAACATTTAAAATTTATAATAAATAATAATCTTTCTGTCTATTAATGAATATATTCCTACTTTTGTGAATCCTAGCAAATCTGAAATAGATTTATTACTGTAGACTATTTCACAGTCCTGAGATTAAATTATTACCATGTAATTTTATATAAATATTTTATATATTCATTATTTCATGTTAGTTAGTCTTTATTGTCAGCAGATTAAGAAAATGGAAGGGCTAATTAAAATCACAAAGATGTCACTGTTAGCAGAATAAAAAGTTCAGGTTCAAGGTCCATTCAGAAAATGAACTTAAACCCAGATGTAGTTGATCTGTTCTTTCTTAATGAAAGCTCATAAAGACATAAAACATGATACTTTCACTTTTAGTAAATGTGCAGTGAACATGCCTGAGAACAGGTTTACCTCTAGCCATAACACTTTTACAGTGATCTACAGAAGCTACCCTCATTAACACTTTTCTAAACATACCAGACAACATATTGAAGAATGTTTCTGGCCCTCAGCCACTCAAATTGTATGAAGAGACCAAATGCTGGTCTCTGAAATTGTCCTAGATATTTACACTGCCACATATTTTGCAAGTTCCAGCAAGGAATGAAAAGGAGGAGTCTCCCTTTCTTCTGCCTCCAGTGGTATATGGAATTTTTTAAGTTACATAGTTGTATGTATGCAGTTCCTTATAGGAAGTATGATGACATAGGACTTTCCTACAAAAAGTCTGACACTCCAGTTTTCCTAACAAAGCAGACCAGAACCTAAATTTTTAAGAACACCAGTTGTCCTATTCAGCTCTTTTGAAAAAACTTCCCATATGTTGAAAAGGAATAATCCTTAAACAAGCCTTTAGATAACAAACTGCACAATGAGGATATACAGAAATCTAAATTATATTTTAAAGCCTCCTCCACTCTTATAAGTTCATGTCTCAGACTGCTTAGAGCAGGCAACATCACAATACAGGACACCGAACAGATTTGTAATAGAAGATTCTTTTACAATTCCATGTATTCTTAAAATAAGTATCTATAGCCTTCAATACTTTTGTGTTTCACAAAATCTTGACATTCTCCTTTGTTTTCTCTTTTTCCTCTCTTCTACTACAATATATCAGATACAGGTTAACCCAACTCGTGGAACCACACAGAGGTGTATATTGAAACTCTTACTGTGTTAGGCAGCTCAGCAGTCCCGTTACTTTGCTTATATGACAATTTCATGGTTATGTTTGTGTTACAGTTTTTTTCCTTGACTTAAAGGTAAGCACATGATAATCTTATTCTATCATATGAGTCAAAGTATCCTGAAATAAATATGCTCTCATAAAAAAAATGACATACATATTCTAATATTAGATTAGAAATATAAATAAATAAGAAATTAAATCACGGGGTAAAAAAAGAAAACACCCAACACAATGGAACAATAAAATTAAAATTATTCTTGTAGTGTTCAGAAAGAGGTTATAAATACTAATATGTCACACCTGCTCTCCAAATTATATTGCAATCACTTTCAAGTGGAAAGGAGTAGAAAGGACAAAAGGAGTGCCATATCATAGATGCTGTTACCAATACTTCAACATTTCCATAAAAGTTCTCCTGTTGACCATTAGACATATGTAATTTGAATTTTAAAAATATAGACACATGTTTTTAAAAATGCTGTCAAACTACCACTAAAATTAATGTGAAGTTCAAATTTTTGTGCATGTGTGTGAAAGGACAGTAATTACAATCCAGTTTCTCAGCACAGTGACAGGTCACCAATCTACTTTTCTTGCAGAGCTTTTAGAAATTGTTGTTTTATTTAGTAGAATGTTTTCCAGCTGTTTTGGTTGCAAAGAAAATATTTGTGATGTGAAAAGGATATTACACAGAGCATGGTCCTATTTCTAGACACAACGCCAAGTGAGATCCATTCATCAAAGGAGGCTATTAACCTTTATACCTAGAGCCTCACTTGTCAATATCTTTAACTTTCATTCCAATGATCACTTTATCAGAAAATCTGATTCTTTTAGTCCCTCATTCCAGACTGCCAATCGCATCTGCCAAAATATCCAGCTTTCTTGATGGCCTTCTTAATATAATATGTTACATTATGCAAACATAACGATCTTAAATATATGAATATGTGGAAGAGTATAATTTAAACTGAACAAAATAACAATAAATAACAGTGCTTCTATTTTTGCTGGATACCGATATTACTATTTACATTGCTAGAAGCACTTTCTATATGATTAGTCAAAATCCTCTGTTCTTCACTTAATACAGTCTGCCACAGAAGTTCTAGTTTGTAATTTTATAATGCCATACAACTCAAAATCCACATCTTAAAAATAGATAAATGTTTTATATTTAAACATGCAACTATGTGAAAATATTGCTATTCTTTCTTTATGTGTCTAGTCACATCTTTTATTGTCATATTTTTCTTCAGTTCATGAGCTTGTTTCCTCTTTAGATACAAGTTGTCCAGTAATTCCAATGTCCTTTCCAACACACTTTTTTCCATCCTACAACTCCTTAATGTTTCTCAGTTCATGGGATTGATTCTACTCGCCCTGACTTAAGAAAAGTGATTTAGTTACGGAGTCAGACATCTAAATGCAGATATCTACAGGTAGCTATGTTTCCTAGTTCAGTCCCGGGAAAGCTGTATCTCAGTTTGACTGATCATGCATATATTTCTAAAGGTATCTAAATACCCTGTGGCAACCAAAGTATTTCAGCTGTGGCAGATATGATTAGAGAGCTAAGTATATAATGCAGTGATATGAAAACTAATCCTCTTCTGGTGCTCAGTTCTAGGCCCTAATACATAAAAAAACTCTCTGAAGCAAGTAGAGAAGGACAACAGAGCTGATGAAGGGGCTGGAGCACAAGTGTTATGAGGAGCAGCTGAGGGAGCTGGGGTAGTTCAAGTCTGGAGAAAAGGAGGCTCAGGGAGGACTGTACTGCTGTCTATAATTTCCTAAAAGGAGACTGTAGCCAGGTGGGGTTGCCCTCCTGTCCCAGGCAGCCAGGGACAGGATGAGAGGACACAGCCTCAGGCTGTGCCAGGGGAGCTTCAGGTGGGACATTAGGAGGAATTTCTTCACAGAAAGAATTGTCAAGTACTGGAACTGTCTGCCTAGCAAGTGGTCGAAGTGGCCTAATCATCATCCTTCAAGGTATTTGAAACACAAGTGGATATGGCTCTTGGGGACGTAGTTCAGTGGTGAACTTTGCAGTTCTGGGTTAATAGTAGGACTCAATGATCTTTTCCAACCTTAAAAAAATCTATGCCAGAAAGGATTTACAAGAGTATCTCAAATACCACTCACATTTAGGTGACTGAGATTGGTCACTGCTTGACTCAAGCATGAGAATCATAATCAGTTCAACTGAATGAAATCAGATATCTAGTACGAGGAGATAAAAGCTCTTTACTTCCTGCTGGCTGTATTGACCAGCCCTCCACTGACTACAGTGGGTGCTTAAGATTCCTAGGGCACGTAATGATGACTATGAATAGACACAGACAAACTGAATCTTACCTGTGCCCTTTGTTTCTTTTTTCTCCTGATATTGTTTTTCATTACCTTTTCCACCCCTGGAAAATAATCTTTTAATTCTATTTTCCCTCACATTCCTTTACGACAAACCTAAACCCCGATTTTCTTTTCTCATCATCTGTTTTCATTTTGTCCAAGTTTCCTGTTGTTTATAACCTTCCCAAACAAATAACCATAGTTGTGCTCCTTTTGCTCAAAGTTCAATGTTTTCAGTGTAGACATGAAGTCTAGAGGTCCATCTTTGCCTCACTTTACAGTCAGTGTAGGAAGACAGGCATTTTTAGAAAGGGGTTAATGGATTTGCTTTAGGTAGTAACTGTAAGATGATAATAATTATGACTCTAAGTGTCTATTTTATTCCACTGAAAATTTCTATTTAGGAAAACTATTTGTGAATACAACATGAGAGTGAAAGTTGAATAAGTTCTGGAAAGTTAAGGATTTTCCATGTTTTATCAATATTATTCATTACTTAAACCACAGATGAGCAGTCTATTTCTAATTTAATGCAAATTATCTAATAATACATCCACTCATATTTTACTTTTATACATTCAGCCACCATGTTTGACTTACTAACCTCATGTATATTTAAAAACATTATTATTTATTTATTATTTTAATAATAATAAGAAAAGTTAAGGACCCCTTGCATGCAGTTTATGTGTATTCAACTGTTTGTTTTGGCATACTGAAAATAGAGGAGCCCAGGGAAAGCTCGCTCATCCTTTGCAGACTTGCCACTTAGCTGCCAATATTTGATCTCCAATCTTACATCTTGTTTATTTTGTTTGTAGTGAATTATCATTATGGCATTGTGCCTTTTGAACAGACTTCACTGATATAAAAATGTGCTCTGATCTGGCCAAGTGAAAAATATGTAATGTCTTCTAGCAATATTTCCAGTGAAAGTCCTTTTAGGACACCTTTTAAAAATAGCTAGATGGACATAACTCTAAACCAAAGAATATTCAGCAGTGTAGCTATTGTCAGCCCAAAATAGGTTGCAAGTTAATAAGAATGAAAACCAATTCTTGATCGGCTTTTGATTGTGATACAAGCAAGTTGTATACAAGACCAGACTTGCTTACTGGACTACAAATGGGCACACACATCTTGTGACAAGTCCCAGCTAATGGGACAGTGTAGAAACATAGTTAACAGTGTAGATAACATGGAAAGTCATAAAAATTGTGTGCAGATGAAAGAAATTGTAATACATTAAACTGAGATTTTTATATACAATTTGAATGGTGTGTCAGTAATTCCACTTTACCTCTACATAATCTATAATTGAGAATTCAATTCAGGCAGTTTAGAAAAAAATACCCCAAATCCACTTTAGTTTGTTTGAATGTGGATTGCAAGTTTTAGTTCTGTGTTCCTCCATCTCCACAATACACAGTAAGTAGATGTCAAGGAATATAATTATTTAGCTTTCAAAGGAACACAATTTAGTTTTAAATTCAATGTAATAATTAACTATTCTTTCAGGTTTTAATACTTTAAGAAGACTTTTCCAGAGTTTTGAATTTGACCCAAACTGAGCACAATTGAGGCTGATCATCACATGCAAATACAACCTGTGAACTCTAGTGTTGCTTAATCTGGAGGCATCCCTCAAGATAAGAGAAGGAAATGCCTCTGTCTTGCTTTTCCTCTTAGTTACCTCATGATCCAGACTTGTTCGTCTCCTTTGTGATGTATAACAGTGTGGGGAAGTTACGGCACATGGTGGAAGGACCATTGCTCCAGTCTCAAAACAGGATGAAGATATTGTCCACACCATATGGAAGGTGTCAGTTCAGTCCAATCCTAAGCACTTTGGAGAGAGCATGGATCTAATTGCCACAGCTTGGTTACAGACAGCTGTAATGATTATAGAGAAAAATAAGTAAATATTAAAAACCAAACAAAAACAATACAAAAACAAACAACCCCTTCATCCAATAATAAACACAGAAACAAAAGATCCCCATTCTTAAGAAAAAACCCCCGCATTTATTTAGAATTAACTTTGTCTGATCCTTGTGTAATTTGTGATTAGACATCACTGATTTACAGATAAATCATGTATTTATAGGATAGCAGGAAGGTCTGATTCTAGTAGCTTAATACAAAATAAATTGCATGAATTTAAATTCCTCCTCTAGGGTTTTGGACAATATCAGACAGTCAGCAATTACTTAGGTGCTGTATGGGGATCAAATAATTTCATATTTACTACCTGTGAGTCAGGAGTGTGTGTATGTGTATTTTTTGAACCATCTGGCACTAGCTGTGCACCGGATGACCATTTCAGGCAGGCAGTAGAGGGCCTGAGCCAGGTGTATGAACCCCTGGGGGTCTAACATCTCAATTAATGGCCAGGGTGATGGGCCACAGTGCACTCTCAGCAAATTTGCTGATGATATGAAGCTGAGAGGAGTGCTTCATATACCAGATGGCTGTGCTGCCATTCAGAAGGACCTCAAAAGGCTGGAGAAATGGGCTGACAGGAGCATGCTGAAGTTCAGCAAAGGAAAATGACCAGTCTCACTTCTGGGGAGGAGTAACTCCAGGCATCAGTACATGCTGGGGGCTCACTGTCTGGGAAACAAAAAGCTCAGCAGTCTGTGGCAAAGAAGGATAGCTGCCTCATGGGCTGGAGAAGTATGTCCTGAAGCCTGAAAGAAGAGTCCCTTTCCCTCTTCTGAGCCCTGAAGCACATCTGGATTGCTGGGTCTGGGCTTTGCTGTACATGAGAGGCAGACATGCCATAGCCTGTCCAGCAAAGTGCTGTGAAGATAGTAAAGGGACTGGAGAATCTCTCCCTGGTTGCTGGAACTGTTCAGCCCAGAGAAGAGACGGTTTAGAGGGATCCTATATATGTATATAAATACCTGAAGGAGGAGTAAACACAATGGAGGCAGGATGTTTGCAACAGAGCTCAGTTAAAGGATGAGGGGTGATGTGCACAAAATGAAATTCAGGAAATTCCACCTAAACATCAGGATAAACTTTTCTTACTGTGAGAGTGATCAAAGACCAAAATAGATGCTTCAACAAAGTTGCAGCCTTCATTCTTGCAGATATTCTAAACCAAACTGAGCATAGCCCAGAGAAACCTGCTATAGTCTGAGCAGGGATTTGGACTAGACAATCACCAGAGGTGCCTTCCAAACTCAGCCATTTTTTGATTCTGTGATGATACTGACAATAAATTTTAATTATAAAACTGATATATCTCATTATTATTGCCCTAACCAAAAAAAGAAAAAAAATACAGAAACCAACATACATCTATTTCTTTATCTGAAATACAAGGGATTTCTTCTGAAATTTTGATGTGAAAATTTCCACTCAGTGCACAGAAAATTTTGTCTGGGAGATTTCTTAAATAATGACTGTAACAGAAATCATTGTAACGAGTCTGGTTGGGATAGATTTATTTTTTTTCTTCACAGTAATCTATATGGTGCAGGGTTTGGAGGAGGGTGAGGGTTGTGGTAAAACAATGGTGATATCACTTCAGTATTCTAGTTTCACTAATTAAGCTGTCTTTATCTCAATCCACAAGTTTTTCTTGGCTTTGCCTTTCAATTCCCACCCTCACTCCGAAAATGTGTGGGTATTTATCTGCTGCCTGGGACAACCCACCACCACAACAATTTAGACCATTTAGATCAAATAGAGATATGAGCTCACATAGTAATCAAACAACAATTGAAGCTAAAAACAACTACTGTAAAAACATTAGTATTTGAAATTCTGTTCTATTAAGCAAAGACAGAAATACCATAGAGATTTCATGACACATGGAGTTGTATTTTCTATCTGCTAGAGCAAGATTAGTGATATAAATTACTCTCAGTCATCAAGATTATTTAGATATAATTCACAAAATTGCAGCAGCTCCAGACTTGTGCTGTTTGAATATCTTATGATAGTATTCCATTTAATTGACTGTACATAGCCTAAAAGTGACAGTTTTGCAATATTGCTTTTTATTTCACTTTACTTTGGCATCTGAGAGACCACAGAGACATGAGCAAAAGGGCAGTGAACAAGGCTTGAGGAAAATTGCTAGAGACAATCTTACTTCTGCTGTCATCTGAGTTTCACTGGTAATGCCTGACACTCATAGGGAGAAACAAAATCATTAAATAGGTTTGGAACTTGCAATAGTACTTAGCACAAGCAGTCTACTTGTAATGTAGGACTGATTTCAGTTTTTTGATTCTTCAAGGAGCACTCACTCCTTGTATGCCCCAAATCACTTTTTCCTTAAATCAATGTGCAGCACCAATGTCTGTTCATTTATTGTTCTTCTCCTGGTGCCTAAAGTCAGTTGTACTTTTCAATTATGTACAATTCCAAGTGAGAAGCAACACCTATTAGTCCATCAGTTTAAGACAAAGGTGGCTTTGCAAAATGTGTTTCAGATCATGTATCCCACTGCACCATTTTCTCTGTTTGCAATTAATATCAACATAGTAAAACCGAGTATCTATTTGGGCTTAAAAGTCACAATAAGAATATTTGAATATAAGAATATTCATTAATGTGAAGTACATTGTTGTGGTATATAGGCCAGATACCAGTGCAAAATACCCTGGCTTATTGAAAAGCTGGATCTGATGCCAGCTTTCTAGGCACTGCTAGAAATGAAGACAAAGGTCTCATTTTCAGAAATGACAGAACTTTTCTAACCAGATGCAGCTGGAGAAGCACTGATTTCCCAGAGGCTACTTGGCATCCTGTAGTTGATATTGAAGGTGCACTTTTGAAAAATCTGGACTAGAGGATACTAACCCCATTTGTCCTTGTTTTTATATTTGGAAATATCAATGAGAGACATGTCTCTGGCCTGGTGTAGAGCTGCTTCTTTATTCATACTGGTGCTGTTTCCTAATCCACAAGCAAAAGGTATGTGGGCATCAACTCCTACACACCCCTCTGAAAGTACTAAGTATCCACCACCCTGGAAAGTACTTTGTGTTCAGCTCAAGATTTATCAAGTGTTAGGTACACTGCTTAGAATGAGCTTTTGGAGATTAATTTTCCCATTAAAATTAATTTAATATAAACCCACTTTGTAGCATTTGGGTAAATTCATTGCTTTTTCTAAATCTTCTGCCTTACTGGCTAGACTACATGAGACTATTTAAGAAAAGCTATTGCATGGGAGAACAAATCCACCCATAGGAATTCAATTCTTTTTAGTCACCTGTATGCTCACAGTCTATTTTTAGTTACTTATGCACTTATGTTACTTATGGTGAATTTGAAAAACTCTGGACTAAAGAGATTTTCCTTGGCAAATGGTTAAGTTTTATATTTCACCCTTATAGTCACTCCTACTGTGCTTCCCTCAGTGGTAATGCTGAAATAGTTCTGAACTAGTAAAATAAACCTTTAAAAAGTTTCAAGCAGATTTTCTTGATTTAAAAATGATGATTTATGATTATGCGAACTAGGTTTAATATGCATTAGGAATTCAAATGCTGTTGCAATAATTTTTTAGTAAAAGCTGCTTTTTAGAACTACCTTTGCACATTCTCTCCACAAGCAATAATTCTTCATCTATAGAGTAATTTATTTCTTCTGGTTTTAATATGTTACAGATGAATGGTTGTATGTCTTTCCTGTTAGAGCATTACAAGACAGGCCACTTTTGCATTAGGCTGGTACTACAACAGATACCTGTGGTGCTCTTCATGGTTCATGTGGTACTAATTTAAATGGGAAGTTGCACATATTTCATTGAAACACTTGGTAAAGCCAGCTTTCACAGAAGGGTGCAAATGATGGACTGTTCTCTGTGTGCAGCTGAACTGCTCTAAATGTGTCAGTGAGGGTTATGGATCATTTCATTCACCCATCAGCTCTGGTCCGCTGTGTGTACAAATCACAGTATAGTGTCATCCAACAGAACATTCCTGACAATACTAGAACATTTATAGTACTGCCATTTTTAATAGGAGTTCTGCAACCCTGTTTAAATAGTATTACTTCTTTAACTCTTTAATTTCTGAATTTAAAGTAATTTTTGGTTTCCTTCTCTGTTACAGTGCCTCCAGTTTGGATTTTTTGCTCATTTTTCTTGACTTCATGGCTAGTGGGAAAGGAAATAAGAGAGACACTCAAGGTTAAAGGTAAGTTACATCTCAGACCTACATACACTAAGCTTTTAGTCTCCATAAATGGTATGTTATTTTTCTGGGCTTTTTTTTCGGGGTTGGTTTTTTTTTTTCTCCTTAGAAGTGATCTTTGGATAATTCAATATCCCCTGAGCATACAGTGCCTTTAAATATCAAACAGTCTACCTCCATTCTCTGTCAGGAATTGATTGAATTGATGATAAACATCATGTGATTAGTGAACCTTTATCTTTCCATGGTCAGGATGAAAAACATTTTTGGCAGTTGCAGTATAGTATTTTCCCATTACCTAAACTTTACTGCTTAGAATAGAAAGAAATGCAAATGAAACCTTGTCAGTGGCATCTTCTCATGGGTGTAAGAAACTACACCAAGAAACCTAGTATAATTACAATTTTTATAAAAGCAAAGGCATGTATTTTGTTTAGGGAGTGGTCAACTATTTTAGTGCTCACTCTTATTCTCTTACTTTTCCTGTGTTAGAACTTATCCCTCTATTCCTAATCAAGGGTTGTGAGTATTCATCTTCTCCTGAAGAACTTATCTAGGTGCAAGGGGGATTTTCACACTGGTGAAGTTAAGGTGGCTTCTTACTCTTTGTACTGAAGGGTTAAACTCTTGTTAAACCAAATCTGACCATTACTGGACATTGCCAGGCTCCTAACTCATCCTTTCACGCTTCTCTGTGGACTATAGGAAGACTCATTGTCTATGTCAGGGACCAAAACTAGATGTTTGAACCTACACCATATCAAAATCTCCTAGCTGGACAATTATGGAATTGAGAAGGTTATTTTTTAAGAAATAGAGCTTGAGAAGTTTTAGCTCAAATTTTGTCAGTTGGTATCATCCCAAATCAGTTTGTTATACTGTAGCCCTTGAGAGTGGCTAATGTTTGGTCAATGATACGTTATATACCTAATTTCTGAGTTTATACAATGCAGTGTTGTTCTGCATATTTCCTAGATAACACAGGGATTGCTCTGAAAGCAGCACTTGTTAGCAAAACAAGGCAGAAAACAGCATTAGTTTTTAATTGGACAACATTTTTTTTTTCTGAATGTGAGTAAAACTGCAAATCTGTCCTGGCTGAAGTTAACACCAGAAACATTTCTAACACCACTAACCATTATCTTTACTTGAAAGTAAGATCCTGGCTCATCACTGGCAAACACTGTAAATGTAAGGATATCAGCCACTGAATGTGGGTTACCTATTCCTTTCCAGCTGTGGTAGAAAATACTCCCCCATGAAAAATATAGCAAATGTCAGTAACGCTTCATTTTTACTGTTTCAAACAAAACCCCATGCTCATGCTGTGTAAACACATTACCAATGGACCCACAAATAGGACCATGATGTCTCATGTATTTTTTTATTAGTAATTTAAATGTATCATGGTTAAAATTTCTCTTAGGCTCTTCATAGAAGCTGAATTTTTTCAGTGCTTTTAGGTACCAGATTAGAGGTAGTTTGGGGAGGTCACTCTCCAAAGCCACATAATGACATCTTCCTTGTCTTTTCTTCCCTTCCTAGTGACAGGTTGCAGTGACAGCCCAAGAGGTTAAAGAAATTGGAAGATGAATAGAAATATCTTACAGTGTAATTTTTCATGTTGCAAGAACTACTTGCTTTATTCTCATATTTCATGTCAGAGTAAGGGCCAAGTTCTCAAAGGTTGGAACAAAATTCCTGTCATAATTTTTAACTTCGTGATAATTAACATGCACTTTATTTGACTTGGGAGTATGGTATAATTACTCCCTGCATGCTCTTACTCCAGCAATACCTTTTGCTTCTGAGCTTTTGATTGTTCTGCAGATTTAAATACATATTTGCAAACATATTTGAAAAAGAATCACATTGTGAAAAAAGGAAACTTATTAAGTTGACTGTGAGGATAGTTTTGAACTTAGTTTTCCTCTTGCGCGTGATAGAAAGTTTTCTACCATTGACTTCACTGAGAGCAATGTGTATTACTATTTCTGTTTATGTAAATTAATGTAACTCTGTAATGGAGTCATACAGCCTGTCAACATAAAATAACTAAAGGATTTGATCATATTTATGTCTTTAGCCCTGTGAGATTATTACTGCTTTTTTTGTTTTGTTTTGTTTTTTTATCTTTGTTGGCAACATCTCTCAGAGCTAGAGGGCAAGGGCCCATTCTTGGCTTCTGCAGATATGCATGCTGTGTTATGGAGACACTCCAACTTCTCCTTAAATAAACCCTAACAATACCATTCATCTCCCCTGTAAATGAAAAGAAAAGCCATTATACTTTCCAATTTTTGAAATTAAAGTTGACAAACAATGGCGGTATGCTCCGAATATATGATTGAAATTATTTGCAAGATTAAAACACATAAATTACTCCATTTCACACCATGTGTAAATAACGTTTCTTTCTGCCCCTTCATACAAGACTGTATGTTTGGGAACAGCCACTTTTTCTTTAAAAAAATCTATTTGTTAAAAGTGAGACATGATTTCCTGCCAGGGAAGCTGACAGAGGAAAAAAAAAATGGTGATGGAGAAGATTATTTTCATCTGCTTCCGAATGATCACTGTGTGATGCTTCTTCCTAAATTCCCTAGCTAAAAGCCAGCCTCACTACAGAAAAATTACTCATATCCATTTCCCAAATTGAGTAATGGCAAGCAGAGACTCTTGGAATATGTCTGTGCTTCACAATGAAAGGCTGTGTTGGACGTACTCTGGCGCGCTCGGAGCAAGCTGCTGAGTCTGTATAGCGCGAACACAAGCATGTGACGCAGAAGCCACAAAACCACATTAAAGTAGCATAGCCCTGACAGACAGGACTAATAAGCCCATATGCAGTACCTCCTGCTCCAAAGATAACCCACTCCCAAATTGCTTGGGTACTGCAGTGTGGGACTTCACACACAGACAGTCTTGTCAAATGCCACACAGGAATTCTATTCTCTTCCCTGGTTTCTGCAAGGGGACGCTTATGGCTTCATCTTTAGACTTTAGATCAGTATAGCTGGGTATTTGAAAGGCTGTACAGAGATGGGGCAAATCAAGAAAAGCATAAAAGAAAATTTTGCTGAAGGGGGAAGTTCAGCTTGGCTCACTGTTGCTACTGCTTCTAAATTGCAATCTTTTCCATGGGGAGTTCCTATTTAGGAGCCTTGAAAACTGGTGATAACTATGATTTTTTCAAAAGCGGGGGTTTTTTTGTGGTTTTTTTTG